>JANHFX010026338.1:0-38199 GCA_027560015.1 Chloroceryle amazona
CCAGTACTTGAGGTGAGGCTTCACCAGTGCCGAGTACAGGGGCAGAATGACATCCCTAGTACTGCTGGACACACTATTCCTGATACAGGGCAAGATGGTGTTGGCCTTCTGTGCCACCTGGGCACACTGCTGGCTCATGTTCTGTCAACCAGCACCCCCAGGTCCCTCTCTGCCAGGCCACTCTCCAGCCATTCATCACCCAGGCTGTAGCGATACCTGGGGTTATTGTGACCAAAGTGCAGGACCCTGCACTTGGCCTTGTTGAATCTCATACCATTGGTCACAGCCCATTGACCCAGGCTGTCCAGGTCCCTCTGCAGCTTCTTCTTACCCTCCAGGGTATTGACACTGCTCCCCAACTTGGTGTCATCTGGAAATTTACTAACGGTAGACATGATTCCCTATCTAGGTCATCAATAAAGATGTTCAATAGAACTGGGCCCAGTACTGATCCCTGGGGGACACCACTGGTCACCGGATTTCAAGGAAAGTGAGAACAGGAGATGAAGGAGGGAAGGTAGAAGAAGAGCTTTGTTTATACTAAACTAGTATGAAATACTAGAGGCAAGAAATAAAAGGCCATGGTAGAGTCTAAACAAAATAAAGCATGAAAGAAACTAAAAATTGACAGTGAGTAGCTCTTGAGCCAGAGAAAAAGCAGATAAGGGAAGATGAACAATATTTTCCCCATTAGTGGGGACCAATACACTGGTGTGCAACAGAGATGAAACAGGAGGTAAAAGACAAAGCTGATTATCAAGAAGGTTGTGAAAATTGACTTAGGAAGGTTGTTTGAGACGGGAAAACTTCTTAACTGTATGGTCAAGGATCAGTTTCTTCTAAAAATACATGAAAGTTAAATGTGGAATAGCCACACAAAAAAAAGGGAAAAAAAAGCATAAACAAAAATGTAGAGCATTTCTGAATGAGAATTTAATGCTGTCCCATACCTTCAGAATATCTTCTGCTTCCTCATTATCCATGGGTATTGATGATGATCAGTCGTATTTTTTCATGTTCCTTTGATAAACAAATTAAACAGATTTAATCTCTTCTTTCAAGGTGAACATTGTTTTTCTAACTGTGTTGCTAGGGCTTCTCTGAAACTGTTTGCTGCATCTTCTCACCATCCTGCTTAACCATGATCAAATCAGAATCATGTAGAATCTTGCAAATAGTTTTTACTCACTAATAGCTTCCAATTTTCTGTCTCCTGTAGATCACACTTTCCTTTTTCGTGGCTGATGATGACACCAGCTGATAATGGTTATCAACAAGCTTTATGAAAATGATTATAATTATAAAATTATCATACAGATTTTTGAAAGAAACATATTTATAAATAAAATGCATAAACTTTCATCATGCATATATATTCATGGAATATATATTCTATATATACATTCCCTCAATATGCGCACAATATATAATCTATGCATGGTTTAGATGCTATTTTATTATTATTTATTATGATTAATAATCTTTCCTTTGATTGCAGGATGGAGACAGGGTGCAGGCTTGTTGACACTGCAGTCTCACTCATGCTACCTGTTTGTCTTCAAAACACAGCCTAACACCCCTCATTTCACACAGCCAGCTCTTCTGTTCTGTCATGATCCCTGGTGAGCAGGTACAGAGAGAAAGATGAGCAATCCCTGAAATGTTTTCCTTAGCGTTACTCATATCTATTGATGTGTCTGGAAATTGTTACATATGGGTCTTTCCATCTTTTTCTCCTGAGAATATTTCTTTGGCATTTAAATCATGGCAAATAATGTGTTAAACATTACTCTGCTCTTACTGTTGAACAAAATGATTAATGCTACCTCATGCCTACCTTACACTCCCTGTGATATCAGGAGTTATTATCTACCATTGCTTAGGTGAAACATCTTCTCATGTAGGAGAATATCCTTTCACAAATAAACCAAGACTGGAGGTGGCACAGCTCTGAGCTGATTACTGAGAAACAACCTGCAAAAGCGCAAAACTAATTCTACACATTTTTTTCAAATACTTCCCTTAAAGCTTGTACACAAAGAAAAGAAGCCCATAGCAGGAAAAAGCTGAATCAGATATTTGCATCTATGTTCACCACAACAGAGTGCAGGCAAATCTCCATCCTGGCATCCTTCCAGATGGAAGCTACAGTGAAGTATGTGTAGAACAGCAGATAAAATGAGGAGTAACAATGTACCAGGGACAGATGTTTTGCCTAGATGTTTGCAAAAATAAGATCATTTAAGACCTCCAAAATTAAATACCTGAATGTCTGTCCACACTTGTAATTTTTGATTCAAACCTCCTTGGTTCCCACAGGGCTGGAAAGCAACTGATGAGACCATTTTTCAGAAAGTGTTCCAAGAGGGAGCTGAGAAACTACAATCTGGTACATTCAGTATCTGCACAGGACACTTTCATGAGATTTCTAATAATGAATAAAATTAGAGGACACATGAATAGCTAAGACATTGGGAAAGAAAAAAATAATTTTGTAAGTGCAAATCACACCTCACATACCTAATTGAACTGAGACAACCAACACATTGGAAAACGTGTACTTAGATTTAAAAAGGAATTTGAGTTCACTGTCAAAGATTTTAAAGGAATTTTGAGTGGTCATAGGATAAGACTGCATGGATAGTTGGTTAAAAGGCAGGAAATAAAAGGAGCAGTACATGGTCAGTATGCATATATGAGGATATATATAGTACATAGTGCATATATATGTATATATGAACCCTAGAGTATTCCCAAGAAGCAGTGTAGGTGCAATTCCGAGTTTTACACTGACAGCCTGAGCACTACAGCTCAGCTACCTGCTATGACATGGCTTCAGCCTCCTGTAAATATGTGCTTCTACAAAGCTGGTTCTTCATGGTCCTACCTCACTGGAAAGCCTGATATGAGGTCTGTGCTGGTGCATTTTCCACAGACTTTTTGTCCTTAATGTAAAGTTTTGTCCCTCCAACAGGGTTGCCAATCTTAATCATGGAAAAATTTGAATTTTTTATTTGTCTTACATTTGAGCAGTTGTTGTCAAAGATAGCTCTTTACCTCAGCTATTCCCTTCCTGCCTCAAGGAAGCAGAGAGGGTTTCAGTGCACTGCAGTAATGAATACATCTACTGCCTTGGGCAAATGAGGTCAGTCAGTCTGCACAGCTCTGGACAGGCTGCATGCCATGGGCTGCAGCCATGGGCAGCATGACAGAGCTGGGACTTACATTTTAGTTAGAGGGTGAATACATCTCATCATTGTTTTAATTTTCCTGCTTGGTAATCCAGTCTTTTCATGACTCTTTCTACCCAGACAGCATGTTAAATTTTCCATTAACTGGTGGTACAAATGCATCAAAACACATTTTTTCTTATGATTCCATGAATATTTACAATATGCATACATATATTCCAATGATGAAAAGCATAGTTAATGAAAAAGCAGCATGTCAAGCTAATCTGAGCCTAAATTAAATTTCCCAAAGGACTATAAAATTCCACACCATTGGCGGTGCTAACGCTAATAGCCTGGGCTGGCAAAACACTAATCACTCCAGGTCTAGAAGACCAGGCTGGTATTTTAATCACCCAAACACTAAAAGCCTGGCTTTGATGGCATTCTAATTGTTATGGAACTATTAGCCTAGACAAGATGGTCTTATAATTATCCTGGATCATAGCCTAGAAATGTTAATTTTTAACATTTTTATCTTTTTATCAAGTTTAACAAGAGGTCTACTGCAGATATGATCAATTACAAAATGCAGAAATCACTATTTTAACTTAAAAAAGAATAAAACTTGGGAGTCTTGGCACTCACAGTACTGGACACTTTTCAGTTAGGTCACCTCTCTCCCATCTTCTTTTTTTTAAAACTTCTTTTCTCAGCAGCACCTTTAAACCATGTGTGCGTTACTTGGGACAGCTGGAGTGGGCTGTATTTGATATCTAAGCATTACAATGATTTTACTAAAATATCCAACTAATGCAATCTCAGATATTTAACCACATACAATAAAAGCCCTCTCATTATTGCTGAAATTTGAAGAAATTAATTCACATTGTCAACAATTCATCTTGTTTTTAAATGTCACTAATTAGTTATTTGTTGAACATTCATTGACTGCAAAGAACCCACGTAATCTTTGCTGTTACATAGTGCAGATCACTAACGGATTTTGCAGGAAGGTCTTATGGCCAAGCTTTAGTTTTATCCCCTTTAGTCTGAGGTGGGGAGACAGATTAAACAGGATATTACTGGTTTTCCTCCAACAGCTGAGGAGTGCAATCTTGCAATGCCTAGAAAAATTAAACAAATTGACAAGGAGTTAGAGCTCTCTCTATGAAAACTAACTGTGGTTAAGATTTTGATTTCTTTTCATATTTCTCATAATGGCTGTGTCACCTCTTCAGAGATTTTCCACAAAGTTAAAGCAGTCAAATCTCCCTCATAACTTCTGAGCTCATTCCATTACATAAATGCAATCCATCGCCAGCTGAGGAAGATTTCAGCACCTCTCATTATAGACATGACTATGAGCTGCACGTGGATGATGAAACCATTTACTTGGTATGGACAGCTGCAGTGGAATGGTGCAGTGGAATGGTGTATTTAAGGGGTGAGTGACAGTGTGTGGTTTTGGTTGCCTCCAATTTTGGTGAGGCTCATTCGCACCCCAGTTTTCCCCACCCTGCCACGGCCACTGCATGTCATGGCAATGAGTGCCTGAGGGGTGGCAGGGGACGTGGTTTTCTGCCTCTTCTTCCATGGGCATCATGCAGAGGATGCTGATACCTGGAATGTTATATGAGAGGAGGTGTCCCATCTGGGGAGGAGGGAGGTGAAATAAAAGACGTAGAGAAGTTAGAAGGATGGTTCTGGCTGAAGGAGGAGGTGGGTTAACTTTATAAAGCATTAGCCTTGCGGGCAACACATTTGAGTAGTTGGCTGTACTTCACCCATGCAAGTGCAAATCACAGTCATACCAAACTCAGCAGCAGCAATGGGCCTTCTAATTTGACTTGATTTGCACAGCTGGGATGGGGAAATCATTAATCAAATATTTTTGCCTTTGCTTTAAAATGTCCCTGGAGGGGAAATTTGTCTTTCACCTGCTTCCCATGTAGGAAGCCCAGCTGCTCTTTCAGGCCATTTCCAGACACAGGACTGCCCTCAGCTGACATTCTTCCATAAGAAGATTGCTGATAATACTAGCTGTTCTCAATCTATTTTTTCACTCTATGTAGGGAATTTCAAAGGAGGACTCTTTGTGCCTGCTGTTTTAAAAGGATTTGAGTGCTTCCTAAGAGAATGCTTTTAAAGCTTTCTCTTTACAATGTCCCATCCCCCATTGCTTCCTATCCTCGTGAAGCTTCCTGTGGCACCCATGGCCTCATTCCCACTCCTCTATATGGATTTTTTTAATAGAATCATAGAATGCCTTGGGTTAGAAGGGACCTATAAAGGTCAGCTAGTCCAACCCCCACTGCAATAAGCAGGGATATCCTCCACTAGATCAGGTTGCTTAGAGCCCCATCAAGCCTGACCTTGAATGTCTCCAGGGATGGGGCCTCAACCACCTCCCCAGGCAACCTGCTCCAGTGTTCCTCTATCCTCATAGTAAATGTCTAATCTAAATCTACCCTTCTCTAGTTTAAAACCATTTCCCCTCATCCTATCACTACATGTCCTTGTAAACAGTCCCTCTCCAGCTTTCTTTTAGGCCCAATTCTGCAATCAGGGTATGATATTGATAAGCAGGGCTGATGCCATCCTATTGACCAATGGGGCCAGCACAGCCTCAGGCAGTTGCTGCTGACACACGTGCCCTGCTCAGGAAGTGAGGCATCATTCTCAGCGTGCCACTGCATTGGAGCCAATGCTTTCAGCAGCTAAACTTAGGAGCAATATGACAGCTGTGTGAGATCATTGTGCTGCAGCAGCTTATCCAGCAGGACAATGTTTTGGAGACTGGCACTGCATGTTTTCCTGGCAAAATAGTCTGCTCTGCTTGGTTACAATGTCCTTTTGTTTACTTGAACTCAGGGAGTATTTCTTACTGTGACCGTGTTGAACTTTGGTAAAGTTACATTTTGTAATGACCAGAAAAATGTGTTTTCCTTGATCTCTATACTACATAAAGCAATATTGTAGGGATGATTTTGTTGCTTACTTATGCTCAGTACCTCTTGAACTTTCATTGTCAGGACTCTAAATGTAAGGATGTTGGCCTCCTCTGGTAAATTGCTTGTGGTAACATAAATAATTTTACTTACTATTAGATATACTTTAACATAAAACAGTCCTCTTTTACTTGGAATATTAATATAACCTTTTATAAAATGCTGCAGGTGCCTCTTATTGCTTGCAGTGTTACTTTAACCTTCAACATGAGAGGAGTCAGCCTCAGCTTCTTGGCAGGAAAAGAGTTTTTTAAACAAAAGCAGCAGTCATAGTAATGTCCAGCAGTTCTGTAAGGAGGATTCCTCAGTCTGTGTGAAGCTGCAATAGCAGTGAGTTTTCTTCCTGTCAGTATTTGTTTTCTCTGCCTCTGCTAGCATTACCCTGTAGATAGGCTATTTCTAGTATATCTTCTGTGCAACCAAGGCCTGCAGAGAGAAAAAAGCACTAAACTCCCTAGAAATCCCTAATCCATGCTTTCAGCCAGTCCTGAAACTCTAGTGAAGTGCTGTCTTAGTGCATCATTTTACATGACACAAAACTGGGAGGAGTAGTTGACATACCAGAAGGCTGTGCCGCTGCTCAGTGAGAACTGGGCAGGCCGGAGAGTTTGACTGAGACAAACTTTATGAAATTCAACAAGGGCAAGTGTATGGTACTGCATTTAGGGAGGAATAATCCCATGTATCAGTAGAGGTTAGAGGCTGACCTGCAGGAAAGCAGCTCTGTAGAAATAGACCCATGAGTCTTGGTGGACAACAGGATGACCATGAGCCAGCAGTGTGCTTGTGGCCAAGAAGGCCAATGGTAGTCTGGGGTGCATCAAGAAGAGTGTGTCAAGCAGGCTGAGTACGGTTGTCTTCCCCCTCTACTCTGCCCTGATGAAGCCACATCTAGAGTACTGTGTTCAGTTCTGGGTTCCTTGGTTCAAGGGCAGGGAACTGCTGGGTACGCTGCAGTGAAGGGCTATGATGATGATTAGGGGACTTAAACATCTTTCTTGTGAGGAAAGGCTGAGGGAGTTGAGTCTTTATAGTCTGGAGAAGACTGAGGGGAGATCTTATCAATGCTTGCAGATACTTAGAGGGTAAGTGTCAGGAGGATGACACCAGTCTCTTTTCAGTGGTGCCCAGTGACAGGACAAAAGGTAACAGGCAAAAACTTGAGCATAGGAGGTTCCATCTAAACGTGAGGAGGAGCTTCTTCACTTTGAGAGAAATGGAGCACTGGAACAGGCTGCCCAAAAAGGTGGTGCAGTCTCGTCTCTGGAAACATTCAAAACTCACCTGGATGCATTCCTGTGCGACCTTCTCTAGGTGAACCTGTCTTGGCAGGTTTGGAATAGGTAATCTCCAGAGGTCCCTGCCAACCTCTAATATTCTGTGTGATTCTGTGTGAAATGAAGACTGACAGGGGTAGGAAGGTTGTGTTTCTGACTGTGAGTTCCTGGAGCATGGAGAGGTACAGCACTCTGCACTTACCCATGGGATTCAAAGCAGCAGCACTGGCAAGATTGACAAGCTCTCAAAGGTAAGTTTTCTTGGTTGTCCTTGGGGGACAACCTGGTTTACTAAAGTGAGAGAATGAAAAATCTTATAAATGCCTTAAGTAATCCAATCTTCGTTTCTGTTAAACGTTGTATCTGAGATTCTTGATTCTCTCAAATCCTTGATTCTTCTGAGGTCTGCTTTATGCAGAGCTGATGACATGACTAAGAATATGCACGTGATGCACATAAGGTGCTAATTTTTAAAATGTGTAAGTGCTAACAGCTACCGGTGTCAGCTTGGAAAAGAGAAACCAAACTCAGGATGTTACTGGTAGCACATGAACTTGTAATCAGCACTGACAAAATTAATCTAAGGCATTCCTTTGATAAAGGAGAGAGGCAGAAGCAGAACAGTAAGGGTTTTTACTAAAGCTGCTATACAGAGAGATGTTTTCAGAGGGGACTTCGTCAAATCATAGACATCTTAAATGTTCACATTCTTTGACATAGCAGGATAGCTCAAACATGAAATAAATAGGTAGAAAATCTATTTCTATTGTATAATCCAAAAAAAATGCAAAAAGTGAATAAATAATGCAGCAAAATGTCAGGAAGTAAATTTAAATTAAACAGAACAAACCACAAAACTGAACCTGTTACAGGAAATATTTCCTTCAAGTACATGTTATGCCTTGAGTAGCATATCTTCAGAATGTGTTATTTTGGTCTTGTGTCTTAGAATCCTTCTCCATTTGATGACTGCCCCATTTCTGCAGTTTGTATTATGCTCCTAAAACTTATAAGGTTAGTCAGGACCATATCTCTTTAAAAAAAAAAAACAAAAAAACCAAACCAGCTCCACACACAAAGAAAGAAAAAAAACCCACGCTGGGAAGGGGGAGCTAAAGCGTCTGCTGCATTGGGCTGTTTGGATACCTCGCAGCTGCAGCAGTGGTCACACATCCCTCCGCAGCCTGCTGATTTTGCGGAAGAGACGGGGGAAAAGGATCGTTTTGCAGTCCAGATGCTGTCAAACACAAGCAACCAATGGAAGAAATGGCACAATGAGCAGACAAGCATGTGGAAGCAGTTTGTGAAGAAATAGTTAAACACCGAGCTTTGTCCCGGTGGATGCTGTAAGTACGAGCTCAAAAGCAGATTCCATGGTCACTGCAGTTGTTTGTGGGAGATGTTTTATGAGTATTCTGATGCTTTTAGGACTCCTGGGTTGAGACAACATTGACTGTGACACGTTTAATAGAGTATTTAGGCAAATGACTGTATTGTCTGTGTGTCTACAGGATTTCTGGGTGACTCATAAGCTGCAGTGTGCTGGCAGGGTGGGTGAAACGTAGGACTTTGTATGTGAGCTGGTTCTTCTTTCCCGATGTCTTGTCTACGGTCTGCTCTATAGATGTGCTAACAGACTGCTGCACTAACACCCTCCCTGGGCAAAGGCCTCTGAATTTCAGTGCTGCCTTCAAGCGCTGGGATACAGAATACGTTTTTTCACACTACAATGGCTGACCTAATTTAAAAAAATCCTAGAATTACTTGTTACATAAACTTACTTCATGCTGAGTGCTCTATTCTTAATTTTTCTTGTGTATGGAGTTGCAGAAAGCCTACAAAATTCAATAGCTTTGCGTGTTACCATCGGGAGAGTGGTTCTTAACACAGCTCTCTCAAAGAAAGTGCCAAGAATGATTCATTACTCAAAGGAATGAATATTTTCCTATCTCTGATCTTATTCTAGCTGAAGTAGATGTATGCATTTTAAAATGTAAATATTTGTTCATATGGAAATCCAATGTCTTGTTCTTTGGCAAATGATTTGATGCTGTTTATTCTGCATGTGGCCTCATGATCTAGCAGAGTTTTAAAAACAAGTGAAAAAGCAGAGCTAGAACAAGTTTACTGCGCTGTGTTTCTCAGAAAATTTTTTTGGTAATCAGGCAATTTTTTTTTTTATTGTATCTAAACTATGTATGTCAGCAGAGTAAAAACCAAGTAATGAGTACTTGCCTTGTTATTTTATGAGAATATTAATTTTGCTTTCATCTAAGAACTGCATAAGGCCATGGTGTTTTGCTCTAAACCAAAGAATAGCATTTATTTGATGGCCTCTGCGGTTGTACCTTGGTACTTACCCAGCTTCTGCAGAAACTGCTGGGAGATCTCACTCCAGTAGGAGGGGAGGTAACAGCAGGGTAGTTGTGATGAGCAGCCTGTGCTGGTGTGCTAAGGAGGAGTAGCTGATGCAAGGAGGAGTCTTTTTTTCTGCATCTCTTTTGTGACATGACAGAACCACAGCTCCTGATGCTGATAGCTGCAAGTAACTACACACTTCTGTCACCATCACTCTGATCACCTTAGTGGGGGTGTAAGGCAGAGCCTCCCTTACACTGTGGAACACACAGGGAAGTTTTCCCATCATTAGTTTTAGAGTTGCCATCACCTCATATTCTCAGAGGCATTACAGCTCTGTCAGCTCTTCATTTACAAAACAACTTCTTATTATTGCTTGCTACCAGAAACTGAATTATAAGAGGCCTAATTTAGCCCTTAATGAGCTTATAACAAAATACCATTACCAAGGGACTGCTCCAGCAGTGAATGCGAATGCTGAGGCTGTGTTCTTGTCAGCGTTCATTCTTGTTCATTCTTCTCCCATGTCAGGATTTTCACCCTCCCAACACCAAGCAGCATCTCTGGTTGGAAACAGGATATCCAATGATTAAGAAAGTAATCATTTGCTTTGTTATGTAGGGGTTGTAAAAATACAAAAACCCAATCCCAAACGGAGAATTTCTGTTCCCATAATGAAAATGTGCAGAACCATGACATAATTTAATTAGATACAATTGTTTTATAGGCTGCCTACTGTTGTGTGAAGACAGTGGGAAAAGTTCAGCTCCTGTGTACTTCCATTGTTTTCAGCAGAATTACACTGGGGTGAATCTGACATTTTGGGGGCCAACTAGAAAACCTTTTCTTTTGCTTAATTGTTTTCTTGTTTCTCAGACACGATTTGATATGGCCTCCAGGGCAACAGACCTAGATTCACAGAAGCAATAATACAAAGGGTCTAAGATGCCTAAGTTAGGATCATGCTTGCCTGAGCCTCCCTGTAAAGTAAATGGAAACAGAGGAGCACTTCCAAGAAAACTGATATACCACATACCTAAATTTAGACAGTGATCATTGTGCTTCACAACATTCGGGGGCTACTTGGACTCTGCTCTCAAAAGCATGGTTTCTAAAATACTCGATGAGTTTTTATGTTAAAATATACAGAAATGTAGGTTTTCATAATCCAAAAGAGCATTCTCTTGAAGTGTTTAAACAGTGTCTAGCTGCCCAGTTTGTACGAACCCTTTGAATAATGCTTTCAATTGAAAGATTTAACATTTTTAGAAATAAGTTTTAATTAGTTCAACAATATTTTTTTTGTTATACAAAATTATTCAGCAATTATTTCTTCCTCAGCTAAGAAATATAAGAAGTCACACATTAATTTGGTGCATTGGGTTTTCTCTGTAGAGCTTATTTAGATTTTTCTAATAAGTGTGTATTTAATTGATATATTTGCATTTTAGCAGTCTTGAACTAAATCTTTAAATATGGTGGTCTTAATTTGTTACCATTTTTCTTCCTTTTGACAAGCTTAATAGAAAAAAATACTTACTTGGTATTTTTAGCAAGTATGTTGTTGTTTGTGATGAAGTTACACCAGAGCTGTGTGAAGAAGGAAGGCTTCACACTGCCTGTGAAGACCTGTATGTGTTTATGCAGAAAGAAATGTGCTGCCACGAAGTTCAGAACAGAAATAAATGAGTCTTAGTTGTTTTCACTAAATTTACCTTTAGAAATTGTCTTCACCCAAGTGAAACCAAAATAAGGCAGCATTTCTGGGAGGCAATTCTTACACTCAGGACATGGTTGGGCAGGTGTTTTGTACTGCTCCGGTGATCTCTCAGGAGGGCATGAATGTGCCTTGGATTACCTCAGCAGTAAGGTTTAGCTTCTTTTTTTTCCTGCAGGGGAATGATACAGCTGGCTGCATATCCCAGTCACCACCTATTGCAGATAAGACAGCTGGTGGATAATAGTAAAGGTCAGAGCTTTAATGCTCTGATCTCCCATGAAGAAGGAAATAAAAAAGTCAGTATTTAAATTACTGATTTGAGTTAAAGCTGCAGTGAAGCAAAAGGAACAGCTTGTGCCTTGTTTTAGGACAGGTGAGTTTACCTGCCTGTCTCTTCATTAATTGTATATGGTATGTGGTGGAACTTTGCAACATTAACAGCAAAATTATTGGCAAATTTTAACTAATGTAAGTGGAGATCATGGAGAACATGATATCAGACCACAGAGTGGTCTGATATGCTTTACAAACAGACACCAGCTGTCACTGGGTCCCGTGCCACAAAATCATTCGCACTATGAAAGAAATTACTAGTGTCAGGAGATGTCTGGAAACCCGTTGGGAGAGAAGGGAATTAGAGTACCATGCTGTCAATCCTTCCTTATGCTATCTGTGCTTTCCCCATAAAACTGCCTCCTGTAAACCTTCTCCTTCCTTCTCAAATGTCTCTTTCCATATTGTTCTTTTTCTCCATCCAGGTCAATTCCTACATGAATTATCACTTTTGATCAACCCTCATGACGTGTTTCAGTCCCCTGCCCCAATTCCCCAGCAGCATCTAACATTTCTCTTACACCCTAAAAGTGAATTTGGAGGCCCTGTCCATATCTGTGCTGCTAAAGAAGAGGCCTAGAGCAGAAAAATCTTCTCAGGTCCTTCACTCTCTCCTTTATGCTCAGAGGTGCAGCCAAGCTTATGCCAGCATGGAACAAGGATAAGCATGTGCTGAGTCAGGCTCTCTGTCTAGAGCAGTCTGTGGACAAGAGATGGAGCAGGCTGGGCACTGGAGGGTGATTTTTGCACTGTCTGATGTGGAATCTCTTTCCAGGCATCAATAAGTAATTTTCAGCTCATTACCTTCGTGGTCATAATCGACTGGCATTGAAAACACTTCCTTGGCTCTTGGCATAGGCTTATGTGACACCAGGAGTCCTGTGCCATGCAGTATCTCCACCCAATATCGTTGATCCACTACAGCAAATTAGATGTAAGAGTTGAAGAACTTAAAGTACTTTCTCACTTCATTTGTTTACTTCTGCCAATGCTAAACACACCTCTTTAAATCATATTGGTTGCTTGATGTTTATAGAATGTATGTACACAGGCACTTACACCAGACAGCATTAGTGGTGTGGAAAACTCATTGCTTTGGGACAGGTATAATTATATAAAATAAATTATTTGGCTGAATATGCTAGAAAGCATGGCCCTAATGTAGAAAAATGGATCATTAGACCTGAAAGAGCTTTTTCTTTTCTTCTGTGATGCTACAGAACCTGATTTATTTCAGTTTCTCGTTAGCTGTGACAAGGATAATGTCAGACAAATAAGCATGCCCTGTCTTATAAATAAATGAGAAGGGCCATGTTTCCTCTTTCTCTAATGGATCAATGTTATAGCTGGATGGAAAAGGCACCAGCTTGCTTTATGGAATGTAATGGAGTAACTAAATTGCTCAGACTCAGTTGAGTGTATTGATCCCAGGGGCTCCTGCTTGCCATCTCTAACATCTCTCTCGTCATGTTGTAAAATAGTACTTTTATTAAGAGGAATGATACTAAACTCTTAAAGTTTTACAAAGAATGAGAAATAATAAAACAAGTGTGTGTTCTTTTTGGTCAGCCTGAACTATAGTATAAAATTCTTCCAAGTACCCATTCAGTGGAGGATCATTTATTAATTTAGCAACTCCAATGTGAAAATGTGCTTCACTTTTCTTCTTTCTATTGCAGTGCTTGAAGAGGGAACTTTGTTGTTATAAGCTTCTCACTAATCATAATTTTCACTAATAAGGTGCTATTTAATCAAGTAGTTCAAAACACTCTGCAAACACTTATGATTGCAGCTTTATGATACCCCTGTTCCTTAATATAGATGTTTGTGAATGATGTTATTTCTGTTTCACATGCTGAAATGTCCATATTCAGCCTCTTGGTCATTTTCTTTTGGTGTTAGGCCACCTTTTTCACATTTTTAATTAGGAAAAAAAGAGCACTGAAATACCACTTTAGAAAGTAATACCTAGAATTTGGTATGTTGTGAAGCAAGAGAAGAAAATGAAGAGGTGTCAAATCATGGGGACACCAAATCTTGGCAGAGTTGCCCTAAGAATATTTTTCAACAGTTGCTGTTGTGAATAGCACCTGCTAAATAAACAGGTTGTTTCAATGCCTTCGCACTGGTTTGCAGCATCAGCAAAGGTGTTAAGTATTCTCAATTGTTAAAAGATTTTCTCCTCACTGTATTGAGCCAAATCTCTGTGCTAATCTCCTTGCTTCTGCAACATTTGGCATTCCTAGATGAAAATTTTCTGCATAGTGTGTCCCAATTTAGAGACAAGGCCTCCTATTTATGAAGAAGAAATTCATACAGATAAATTCCCTGCTTAAAAGCATACTAGTCATAGACAGAAAGTGCCATATCATTTGTCATCAGTTTTGGCTGACAAATGTCACAGAGATGAAAACACTTCTGGTTATGTCTGTCAAACTCTATCCATACTTGTATAAGTATGTAGTCATCATATGAACGTCTTCCTGGTGTTTTTATTAAAAAATAGGCTTGGAGGAACAGAAAAGAAAATGTATATTTTTTTTATTAATATCACTAACCGAAAATAAAATTTAGCCTTCCAACAAACACTTCAGAAATATTTATCCTTTGGTCTGCACAACACCCTTTGCCAGGCAGATCAACAGCACTCATTAGAACTTGTCTCACTTTTGAGTCTATTTCTGAAATAGCTTCCTATACTTTGCAGGAATATTTGACCAGCTGCTATGTGGAATTGTTCTGGAGAAAGAAGATAGCCTGCAAGATATTCCCCACATCTTGCATATGGGCCTGCCTCTCTTATTGACCAGAGTTATGGAGGCACACAGGATTAAGTCTGTGATAGTGACTGTTCTATAAAAGTACCATTTTAAAACAACCAACCCTCATTATTTCAAGCCTTTTGACCTAAACCAAACCCTACTGTTTCCTCAAAACTCCTGCAAACCTGCCAAGACCATAGAGATGTCACACAAGGCACAGAGACCCAGGAGCAGGGGTACACACTGGGTGTGTGGCCCACATCTAGCCTGATTCTGATCTCGAGCACATGAGTCAATATGTATCTGAAATGATGGTTCCTTCACCTAGGATGGAATAATGCCAGGCACAAGTATAAACTGGGAGAGGAGTGGCTGGAGAGCAGCCCTGAAGAAAGAGATATGGAGGTGTTGGTCACAGCAGACTCAACAGGAGTCTGCAGTGTGTCCTCATAGCCAAGAGGGGAAACTGCACCCTGGGGTGCATCAAAACCAGCCTAACTAGCTGGTCACAGAGGCAAATATCCTGATGTATGCAGTGGTGGTGTGACCTCACCTTGAGTACTGTGTGCAGTTCTGGGCCCCACTGTTTAAGGATGTGAAGGTCCTTGAATGAGTCCAGAGGAGATCAATAGAGCTGATGAAAAAGCTACAAGGAGTGTCCTACAAGGAGCGGTTAAGAACTTCAGGTTTGCCTGAGGAGTGACCTCATTCCTCTCTACAGCTGCCTGTGGAGGGAGGTGGAGAGCAATGTGTTGAGCTCTTCTTCCTGGTATCCAGTGACAGGATCATAAAAATCACAGAATCATTCTGGTTGGAAGTGACCTTTAAGATCATCAAGGCCAATTGTTAAGCCAGGTCTGACAGGTCACCACTAAACCATGTCCCTAAGTGCCACCCCTTTTAAATACCTTCAGGGATGGTGACTCCATTACAACCCTGGGCAGCCTGTTCTATGGATTTACAACCTTTTCAGTGAAGACATTCACTGAATATATATCCAATCTAAACATCCCCCGGTGCAAACTTGAGGACATTTCCTCTTGTCCTATTACCTGTTACATGGGAGAACAGACTGACCCCCACCTTGGCTACAACATCCTTTCAGGTAGCTTATAGCTACCTGAGAGAGAGAGAGAAGGTCTCCCCTGAGCCTCTTTTTCTCTAGGCTAAACAACCCCAGCACCCTCAGCCACTCCTCATAAAACTTGTGCTCCTTCACCAGCTTCTTTGCCCTTCTTTGGATATTCTCCAGCACCTCAATGTCCTTCCTGTAGTGTGGGACCCAAAACAGAACACAGTATTCAAAGTGTGGCCTCACCACTGCCCAGTACAGAAGGATGATCACTTCCCTAGTCTTGCTGGTCACGCTATTTCTGATACAAGCCAGAATACTGTTGGTCTTCTTGGCCACCTGGGCAGAGAGCTGGCTTATCTTCAGGTGGCTTTTCTGTTAGGCACTTTCTAGCCACTCTTCCCCATTTTAGAGATCTCTAAATGGTGAATTGAATCAAGTGCAGACGATGAGGAGCCACCTTGTGTCTGAAACTGCATCACATGTTGCCAAGGAAGGAAAGAAGGAAGGAAACTGTAGTTGCCTTTATCTCATCTGTCCCTTCATTACTGTCCTCTTCCAAAAAATAGCTTGAAGAACTCTAGTTTGGTAGTGAAACATTAAAAATGGTCAGTCTTATAATTACTTCAGTGTTACAGCAACACCATGTCCTGCTGACAGGTTCTGTTGCTAGGACTATGATTGCTTGGTACTGGGCTGTTGTGACTGTCATTATTAGAGAACTGGGAACTGCTGCGAAAAGTGTTTTCTGAGACACTAGGCAAGTCTCTACACTTCAAGCAAGCCCCCTTTTCTCCAGTACTATAACAACTAAACATCCGGTATTAATCACACATGCCAGCCAAACCCTAGGTATAAAATACTGTAAATCTGATGCTACTTGGTTGACCCTGATGGACACAATCTTTAATGGTTTAGTCTCTGATGGTTGGATGTGAGATCTCTTCAAAGAGATCTTCAAAGCCAGAAGCCAGAAATGAAGAGGGCTTTTTCTGTCTTCCCCAAGTGCCACTGAGCATTGCTGGAGTTTATACACACTTTACCATAGGTCAGGACCAGTGTGGCCTGAAGTCATACTTCTCTTCTTTCCTCACAGATGTTGATCTCTTTGTTCAGGTGGCTGTTATGTATCTGGAGGCTGGTTTCTGAATATGTGATTCCTTCTAATAGCTGCAGATTGAGTAACTTTATTCTAGATTTTATATTGTTATGCAAGTATACCAAACAAACAGCTATTACAAACTATTTTGCTCCCTGTCCTAAATCAGACAGTGCCATGGTATGTCTGGGTGTGAGGCAGAATGGATGTTTCACTTTTCTACCTTAAATTGGGCAGTCTTGTGGTATGCCTGGGTGCAAGCAAACAGAACAAAATCACCAACATCAACATTGACATTCCTTGCGGGCTGACAGAACAACAGAGTGAGCTTCTGTTTTAGAAGACTACACTAAACCAATTTTTGCCTTAATATTTCCATTCATTTTTGCTTTAGACACATACATTTAGCGACTCTGAGATGCATGAGTGAGCTTTCTTTAAAATAAACCTTTGCTGACTCGATGTTGGCAACACAAAAATATTTCCAAACCATAAATACAAGATAATTTCATTATATCCAGCACCATTAGAGAAATTAGGATTAAACACAGGGGTGCAGTAACATCCCCAACAAGCCAGTGAGCTCAGTTGCACTCAGGAAAGCAGGGAGATGTGAATTTCAGACTTGAGAGCTTCTCCCCACCCCTCCCCAGATGGTGTTTTCCAGATAAAACAAATTTAGACACTATTAATTTAGCTGTCCCAAGTGATTCCTGGGACTTGGACATGCACAGAGGAGATCTGTGGGTTGGAAGTAAGCAGTGATCTGATGTCATAGGCTGTAAGAGCCTCTTTTTAGAAGAAAGCTGATCAGTGTCCAAAGCTCACAGTTTTCTCTGCTTGCATCTCCTTTTGGAGGGCTGCCTGACTACCTCTTTGCTTTTATGATTCATTTTTCACCATTCTGGGCTCAGTTTATTCTGGGATAATGTAAACCTATATATTTTTGTGCCCACAGGATCTAATAAGTTAAATAAGTCTTTTTTTCTTGTAGATTTACAAAGATCTACAAAGATCTCGTAGATTTACAAAGAATAATCTCACCTTTTCTTTTCTTTTATTTCAATCTCCTTGGCTAAAGAGGTTAGTTTCTCTTTAGCTTCTGCTTAGAGGACAGGCTATTGATTCCCTGTGTTGCTCCTGTGGTTTCAAGCCATGTCTCTGACGGACTTTCATTAGCTTCTTATTATCACCTACCTTAGAGCTGGTTCTGTATCTACCGTGATTGTAATAATTTCCATCTTTTCCTCCTTAATTGATAGTTTTCATTGTGGTCAGTGTTTCTAAATTTCAAGAGATGTGAGTTATGCCATTTCCTATCTCTGGAAGATAATTTTTCCATTGACTGAATATTTTGTTGTATTTTAACTCATTTTTCTTTTTTTTTTTTCATGTCTTTAATTAGTCTTTCCGTTCTAAAGCTTTACTCACTATTGATGTTGCACAAAGTATCTGTAGTTTGTAGTTACTCAGGTCACTTTTTCTCAGTCATATAGTACTAACCTCTGCTTGACTTATTAAAAATATTTCCTACTAAAACTGCAATTTTGTGTTCCAGAGTTCTTGGACAGAGATAATCTAGTTTCTTCCAACTAGAGTACGTTAACTTGAACTCCTACCTCTGTTATGGAATTTCAGTTTCTGCACTTTTTTTTCTACTTGCCATGTCATCTTGGTCCCTATATTGAATGCTAAAAATAAATGGGAATGCTACTTGCCTCTGTTACATTATCTCTGTTATAGGTCATGCTTTCTAAGTAAAAAGCCTGTATCTCAAAATTGTGCCCAGATATCACTTGGAAGCTGCTGCAGGGTAGGAGATCCATAATTCCATTAAGTGGTGCACTGCAAACAATCGGTAGGCCAAAACTTGCTGTGAAGGTCCCTGATATGATGAATCAGAGCTTTTTTTTTTTTTTCAGATGCAGTTATGTCAGAAAAACACACTTGTCCTACCTGGAGATCCCTCAAACCAGACCTGTCTGCATATCTCATACCTCCTGAAGGAGAGAATGACTTGGCAGGCTCATGATGTTATCAAGATTATCTCATCATAAGCTTTCCAGTAATTCAACATAAAAAAAGTTCTTTGCAATGGTAATTCAGGGCGGGGTAAGTGTTAGGAAAAGGCTTGGCATCTTGAATGCTCCTTTGAGAGCTGCTAATCATAAAAATGTTGGGAATATTCTGTAACTATAGACTTTAAATCTCCTTGTCAGGCTTTTGTCAGTCAAATGCAGACTTCTGAGTTGTAGGTCTGAGATTCTCAATCTAAAATAATCTAAATAATCTAAAACCTTAAATAAGGAGATACTGCAAAGCACATTCATACAATCAATCAATCAATCAATCAATCTATCAATCACATTTATATCTATCTGATACAGGCCAGTGTTTTGTGGCTACCAATCTTGCCTGAATCCAAATATCTGTAGACAAAAGGTGGAACCTCCATATAATAAATAATAAATACCCAATTTATTATATTATTATACTCCATATAATAAATACTCAATGAGAGAAAAAAAAACTGAATTCAGGTCTTTGCTTCTCAGGACTTTCAAATTACAGTGATAAGCAATTCTTTCCAAACTTCACTGCAATCATAAGAATAATACTGAAAAGAATCTGTACCATCCTTAAAGGACAGAATGTCCAACTAAGAACACAACGGCTCCTAGCAGCTGGCTAACACCCTTCTTTCCTGGACATCTGTGCTGCAAGGTGATCAGAAAGAAAAATGTTAGGCCAGAGTAGGTAGGAAGACCAGGTATTGTGTTGATGGCTGAGGTTACACAGTGTTCAAGGAACGCTAATGCTTAAACCAAACATAAATTCATTTTACTGATAGAAACATTTTTTTTAAAGGATCTGAACACATCTGCTCTTAATTTACATGTTGAAGCAAGATAGTAGGAAGACTTAAATATATCTAAACCTTCACTTGAAGGTAAAATAGCAATTATTTTAAAAATACTGTGTGAAAGAATAACTTGTGATAACTATTTGAAGTTTGATTTACTTAACAGATAAGAATTTTTTCCAAGTATATTTTTTACTGCTTTAAACACTTGAACATGGACAAAGAATTATTTGTGATCATCTAAAACAAGTAACACAAGTTGTATTATGATTCAGTATACTTAAGTCCAAACTACTTCCTGGTAGTTTATAAGGTAGGAGGCAAAACAGTTAATGAATTCAGATACCAGGACTAGGTGTTAAGAATTTAGGGCATAACTGACTTTATGGTAAATAAACTCCCTAAGTTCATCTTTAAAATAAGTTCATTCAATGTTTCATCTTAATTTCTTCGAATTGCACTTCAGGTGCATTCTTAGATTTCATGTATCTGTTATAATGGTCTTATGTGTACAGTACTGTAAAGTGCCTTTATGTAATCATGAAGGGTATTTGACTGTCCTTGTATTTTAGTCATTAGTAATGTTACAAAATGTTGAGGAAAAGTGTATGAAGGAGATATTTTTGTATCTAAAAGAATCATTTTAGCAGTCCAAACAAAATCTAATTAAAACAAAAACAAAGAGAAGGAAACATGTTAAGTACTCAGTCCCTCCTGGGGAATCATCTTTTCAGAACACTTGACCAGCTTCTAGCCCTCCTTCACTTACAGAGACTCACCTCAACAAAAAATACTGTTGGAATAATTATTTTGAAATTTTAGTATTTCCTGTACAAAGGCTCAGTTCCTGTCCTGTCCTTCATCTGGTTTCTTATCAGGGACTCATGAGACTGACATCCCACGGTTAGATAATTCATAAACTCTTGTATTGTCAATTCTTCACAGAACAGTGTGCTCCTACAGTAAATGGTCCAGACTAGTTCACATACACAGAAATAGTTCAGATAGATAGGAATTATATAGCTGCGTTAGTGTTCAGCTCAGACTACTGTACTCTGATTTAGAGAAAGCAGAGCTTATCAATTAAGCTGCGTATCTCTTAAGTGGCATTGTATTGTGCAGTCAAGTCATAATCCATACTCCTGCTATTTTTTTCCTCTGCTTAAGAGCTCCATTGTTCATATGTTTGTGACTGCAGAGCTCTTTAGGTTTCAGCATTGTGGTTCATAGACAGCATCAGTTTCCCATTTCATTGGAAAACCTGTTAAATAGTTCAGAACTCTAAGCAAAAATGGTTCTCATTCTGCTTCTCCTTTCGTGTGGCACCCACTGCTCACAGTTTCACAGGAGAGGTCTTAAAAACTCCAAGTTTCTGGAAAAGAACATTGAGGTTTTAACCACATGATTCTTTCCTTTGATTTTTTTTTTTTTTTTTTTAGCCTCTTTCTCTAGCTGCTATGTGTTGTTGAGAAATCACTTTGAGACATTCTCATTGGGTATCCCAGTTTACTTCATCAGAAACTGATGAAAGGATTCTTTATGCATAATTCATCCACACAGTCCCAGATGTTACTGTAAGATGATTTGAATACAACAGAACCAAACTGTTAATTAGTAATATTAATACAAAACATGTTTAGAACCTTTTTAGAATATTATTGCATGTAATCATGTCAGTCAACTTTTCTGTAAGTATTCCAAATCTTGTCTTAAACACATTTACCTGAGAATTTTGTTTCCTTTCCTCCTTTGAGAAAGAAGCAATTGTAGTTGGCGCAGGACTCTTTTTTGTTGTTGTTGCAATTAACTCAGTCTTATACTAGATTATAAGTCCTGAACTATTTTTTTTGTGCCCTTGAGACAAATTTCCTTTAATCCATGGCTTAGGGTAGCAGTCATCTTACCAACAAACTGTGAGACAAAGATCAGGAGATGAGGTTCACTCAACCTGAGGGCACTATGTAACCATGCTGCAGATAACAGAGCTTAATGTTGTTTTGAACTTGCCCTGGACTCTGGTGTGTGTTTTGGTGAGCAATGTGTCTGTGCTCTCACCCACACTTGCTGAATGCTCTTTTTTTTCTCTTCTAAGTCTTGTGGTTTGAGTAGGTGTCAAAACTTCCTAAATGTATATCAGTTGCAGTTAATTCCTGGAACACCTTCATAAATCAGACTTTTCGGAAATACCAGATTGGGTACCTTGTTCATGCAGCCAAGACTGAATACATTCCTAGATCTGTGATTAGCTTGGCAGAGTCTTCTAAGTTTTTTGCCCCTCTCACTTCCCATGTGCCATATGCTCATCAACTTGGTTTTAGCTGGGAATTTTCTATTTTTTTTTCAAGCTTACTGCTATTCTAGGAACCTATGGCAATTATGGAGTTGCTGGTCAGTTATTATAATACTTTATGGGATCTAAGAGGAATAGATTTTGCTGCTCTTTCTCTTGCTAATGTGCCTTTGGGAGGAGTAGGTACAAACAACAATATTTGGTCCAAAAAAAAAAAACAAAACCCCTACAAAATTTGCTGCATTTTTCTTCTGGTAAATACTCTTATCCTTGTACATATGCATCATTTTTCATTAAAAAGGAACAATGATTACTGTGGAAATGCATCAAAATCATAACAGTCTAGAAAAAGAATCACTTTTGTACAACTATTAATCTATCTTTTATATGGAAATCAACAAAAGCACAGCATTTTTATTCATTATAATAATAGTATCAATAATATAGAATTAATAGCATTAATACTATATATAGCATAAATAGTATTAAAGTGTTCACATTTTTGAAAGCTTTTACTTTACTTTTAATCTTAAAATTGTATGTGATAAAGCATGGAAGCTCTCGTAGTGCATAACAGTATAAAAGCAAAGCCATATACACCACTGATGGCTCTGATTTATATCTGCTGATGGCCTAGACTACTCATTTTAGTTGAATTTGCTATACCAAAACAGTCTAGACAATGAACATATTAAAGACATACCTACTTTACTTCCAGCATTTCTCTCTTGCTGGCACATTATTATATTACACTGTATCAGGTCCATATCAAATTTCTGCAGAACAGCTATCTCTGAGAAGCAACTCGTGTGTTTGTGTGGTATCTGCCGCTGTGTGATAGCCTTGAATTTAATTTAACCTTTGATAGAAATGCATTTTGAACCCAGATAGTATACTTGTGCATTGAAAGGAACAATTTGTACTTAATCAATGTCTGCGTCCTCCAGATTTTGATACCTGGACAGTCTTTTTTTCAAGGTTTAGCTGCTTCCTCTGTACTGTGCACCAGTCATTGTTATATTCGTAGCAATTGTGGTCTAGGCTCATTCAGACCTAATGCTGCTCTCCATGGAGAGGGATTTTAATTATGAGAATTAAACCTGTCATATGCTCCTGTCTAATAAACCTAGGAGAAAGCAGAATTCAGTGAAACAGTGGAGGCATTCTTTATGTATTATGGTATATAGGAGATTACAAATTCACCCTGAGATGACTCCTACTACTTGAGATCAGAGGTTAGACCTTGGGCATATTTGGTTTCTAGATTGTTCTGCCTCTCCTGGCAGTCATTTGTCAGCCTTCTGTTTTGCCAGGTATCTTTGATTTTTTTGCCTTTTAAAGGGGTGTTTCTGTCATGCTAACAGGTTTAGAAAAATGCATTTTTAGTTTGTGACACAAAGAAGAATGAAATGTACTGAAACAAGTGCTTTTCCCCATCTCATTTACACGAGCTGTTTGTATGTGCAGAGCCATGATTACCATGAGGTGATTGTTCCACAGCATACTCTTGAATCTTGAAGACGAGTGCTAGGTACAGCCCAGATTACTCTTGAATGCAGCAGATGGACAGGGTACCTTTGGGTGTGCCCATCCCACAAGTGACTCAGACATGCTGCAGTTCTTCTTAGCTCAGCTTGCTCTCATGATTGAGGTTATATACCTTCTGTTGTTGTGGTCTTGTTTATTCCAACAGGACTCAGCATAAGCAATAATGGTTCTGTGATCAAATGGTGCTTTTAAGCTGTATAAAACATAAATTGAGGATTAGCTGCTGCTGTGCTTTGTTCAGAAGTTTTCTCCTCTGAGGTCTGGATTTTGTTCAGCAATTGATGCTTCTTGCAAGCTTCCCATGCTGCTGGATGGAGTATTAACAGTTTTGATATAGTTGTTATTGTTGGGTAAAGAAACTCAGTGTATGTGTAGTTTAGACTGTATGTAGTAAAATGTGAAGTTTAGACAGATTCCAGTATTAAAAGGATGGATGAGGAATGAACAGATAGTCAGATAACCACTAATGTTTTTCACATCAGAAATTTCTGGAACAGTATTAATATATTTACATGTATCTACCTGATTTGCAGGTAAAATATTTGCATAGCTATGCCTGTTGCTTGATACCTACAACTAATTACAGACATCCACAAAACCAAAGATTGCTTTTACAGATTGACTACTAAACCTCCTCCACCAAAATTTAATTAAAGCCAGACATAAAATCCTCCAGCAAAGGTGTTTCCTTGAAAAACTAATAAATCTCACAGTAGAAATTTGGCACAGGCAACAGTTGTAACTGTTATTTTTTTTCCCAGGAGATACATTTATGGTTAAGTCTATACTAATAAATTCAATGATAGAATGTTCTTGTATGCCACAGCTCAGTATCATATAAAGCTATAAGGTAACCTGTATGACCACTTCAGGCATTGAAGAAGTGTAAGGTCAGAAAGTTAGTGTACCAATGTCAGTCTGTATGTGGTCTCTGACAGCCAAGCTGGCTCTCTTTCTTACCATGGGAGACAACATAGAGATGACTGTGTCAAAATCTTTCTAGGATTGTAATGTGATCTGGTAGCAAACTGACAACACCATTTGGTCACACCCATGCTGGCAAGACCAAGTTCCTTCGAGGACTATCAGAATGATTTGCCATGTAGAGATGTCACTTCATGCTGTGACACAACTTGCTCTTCTACTAAGCAAACTATTTATTGAATTAATATTTTTTTGCTGCTTTTATGTACCCTGAATCTATCAATTTTCTGGACAAGGTGTCATTGTCAGAAACTGTAGAAGATATTATTTTCTAGGTTGTGTTGGTACCAAAACCAAGTGACATAAAAATTATTTTGAAACAAGGGACTTTTCAAGTCAAGGGAGAAATACAGCAATTACTGATCTACTAAGATAGTGGATTTAACTACGAATCTTGTTAGCATGCAAGTCATGCACGGTCCTATGTGTGAAATCATGCACAAAGCTGCAATGAATTAAAAAGCTTTCCCACAGCAACATAATAAAGGACAATCTCTGAAAGGCCAAACCTAGAAATAGAATGCAGTCTGAGAAAGTGTGTCACTCACTAATTATGGAGAGGCTGTCTCTTAAAGTCATAATTAGCTTTCTATCATAAACCTATTTTTAATTTATCCTGCCCCGAGACAATTGAAGCTACTCAAATAACGTCAAATATTTTTCATCTGTGATTTTACTAATGATGTTTTAGGGGGAATAGTATCAGCTGGGCTGGTCTTCCAGCTACAGCTTCAACACAGAGTGCCAGGACCCCCTTGAGCCTGGCATTCCACTGCAGCCAAAATGCCTTTCCTTGGTGCTCCCCTTCCAGCTGCAACCCATTATGCAGAAGGTCTGAAACAGTTTTATTCCCTATGGAATCATTCATACCTGGGCAAATGAGGCTGGATTAGCACGAGGTTTTGTTTATGTGTGTATTACTTAACTATGACTGAAGTGTGGAACTTCTCTTTGGATTGTATGCTAGGTATACATCTCAGCATCTGTAGAATATTGAAGCCCTTCAGTAACACAATGTGCTAAATTAAATTCTCCACGATGCTTTTCATGATAAACACGCATTCAGAATCCATCTTCAGTCTATCAGTTTTGATATTTAATTTACTAAGTAGGTAAATTCCTAAGTATTAAAAAAAATGAAAATCGCTCAGGCCACAAATTCTACTTTCCTTTCTTTCATACCATTTGTATTTCAGCATCATACTTACATGGTACACTAATTCACCTTTTGCAATTTAGCCACAGTTGTTTCCCTTTCTGGGTCAGGAAAATATGTCTTTGCATTACTACTTGAAGAGGGACATACACAACTGCACATTATGAAAAGACTTGCCAACACTGTCAGAGGCTCATTCTGCAAATTACATTTGCACAGATGCAGAACCATAAAGGAATACCACTGTTGTTCCCCCAGCTCTCTCAAGCATAACTTCCTTCGATAATAACATGTATATTGAATGAAAAGTTTTCTGCTGCTTGACGGCACATGCCTTGCCTCACTTACACACTATTCAGGTGTTAAAAAAATTCTGCGGGTAAGCTTGAAGGAAATAGTTCCCAAAGGTATGTGCAGCATAGGGTAGACGTTCACCTATATAGCTGTGAGTGAGGATTAGCTGGGAAGACTTTGAATTCTTCCTATGGAAAGTCATTGCACGCTTGTTAGTCTCTTCCCCTAGTTTCAAGCCATTTGAATAGAACAGCAAAATCCTTCTCTATAAATGTTCTGGTCAGCCTGTTATTTTCTTTGATGGCATAATTTTATGTCAAAGCTCTAATATATATCCAAGAGCCTTTTTTTGAAGTGGATACTGATGCAAAGGAAGAAATTGAAAACGTAGTCATTTATTCATCATAGTTACAGCTGCATCTTTGTTATTGTAGTGATTGTATGTACTGCAGGAGAGGCAGGAAACCTCACTACCCTTTTCAGTTCTCCATGTGCTTACAAGTACTGTAACGCACAAGGCAGTTTATATTTAGTATCATGACTCACTTAGTACTAGTAACCTCAACTATGCCCTTAGAGGAAATAACTTTTCCATACCCTTCAGTTCACTTCTGTTTTGTATTAACGGCCCACTGTATTTCTCTTCTGTCTCTTCTTCTAGAATTCCTGAGCTCCTGTTAAGAAGTGTCTTCTAGCTGGTGTGAAGGAGAAGACAAGTCATACTTTGGCCCCTCACAGATACTCTTCCAACTGTGCCTGCTTCCAGAAAAAAAAGGAAGACAAAGCAGCAACAGCAGCTTCCATAATTCCACTCCTTCTCCAGAAGATAAATATAAATCAGTTTTGCAAGAACATACCCTGAATTCAGTTAAGAAAATAAACAAGGCCTTCTTGCTTTCTGAGACCTGCCCTATTAAGTCAGTTCTTGATTATAGGAGAATGAACTTCTGTGGACAATTAAGCAAGTGGCTTTAAAAAAACACCCAGAGAAGCAGCAAATGGTGAGGTACACAGACATCTTTGGTAGTTCAGGGATGGAGTGAACACTGAGTTGAATTTCACATGCTTGGGCTTTGTAGCATCCACTGAAGAGGTGATGAACCACCAAGGAGAGAAGATTAAAAGCTAATTTGCTAATTTAGAAATCCAATACCTGCTTCATGTTCCTATTGGGAAGATATCAGAGAAAAAGAGACAATGGAGATCAAAGATAAGAACAGGTAAAAAAAAATAACTCCTGAAAGAATTTTCTGTTAGGCTGACATGTTCTTGCTCAAACACCCATGGTCAGTAAGTTACAGACTGATTCTGAAACTTGCTTACCGTTTGCACAAAATTGCCACTTTTAAAGGTGAAATTAATTTCTTAGATTACAAAATTATACATGGTTGCCATGTTATGCTGCATTCACTTATGACTTGTCTGTGAAATTAATGAGAACTGCTTGAAAAAATTAATCACTTCTGAGAGTAGGGGGTTCATAGTCTAACTTACAATTTACATGTACAGCCTACATTCACTATAGCATTTTTGGAAAACAAATGAAGGTTTTCTTCCTGCACTTGCCTAACTTTGAGTTCCACTTATTGTTTTGCTGGGAAGAATGTGTAATCTCACTAACAGCTAAAAAGCAAAGCAAGTTCTGTGTGCAAACAAATCTTATGAGATAAATGCTTATTTGGATGTTAAATTGTAAATAGAATTGTTCTTATTTGCCATCAATGGGCCTGCAGGAAGACAACAGCCTCCACCCTCAGCCTTGCAATTTGCAGAATCCCCACCGATGTACAATCCTGTAGCATACAGCCTCTGCTTTTTCCTGTGTGTTAAGAAGGTGGGCTTCTCATTGTGTTATAAAGTTGTTGTTAGCAAAAGCTGATTGTTTCAGGGTCTGTTCCACTGAATCCCTAGGTGATTTTGTGAAAATTCGTGGAAGTTATCTATTTCTACTGCAAGATGACCATGGGATAGAAAATTCTGGGGTTTGAGTCTCTCTCTTTTTCTTTCATTAGTTAGCTAGGTTCTTTCAATGCAAATTGTGTACATCTGGGAATCTCTGAGGTTTAGATATTGCAAAATTGTCCATCCAGGAAGCTCTTCTATGATCCTGTAAGCCATGAAGGTCTCTAGGAAACACCTAGTCTGACCGTCAACTTGGCTGGCACCAGGGACTGAAATGGAACCAGAGATGAAACTACCGAACAGCCAGGGACAAGTGGTGGAAAGTATGGATTGTCCTAGATTGAGCTGCAGGGCCAATATTCAAGACTTTGCATTGGAGAGAGGTGGGAGTGATTAAAGCAGGCTTTGGATTTAGAGCCAGGGAGAGGCAAGCAGACTTTGACACTGGCTTGACTTTTACATGTGGGTGGTTAAATCTGTTCTGCTAAAAGCAGATTTCTTGCAGTGAACATAATTTATGCTGCCAACAACTTAAAATTCTATATTTCAATATCGACATTCTGGAATACTATTAAATGATGGGCTTTGTTCCACCAAGATCATAAATGAGAAATATCCTGTCATGTTGCTTATGCAGTGAGTTTTGCTCATTTGTTTCCATGCAATTTATCTTTTTTTTTTTATGCAAGTCTCAGTTAAATTGAGTTTCCTTTATACTGTGTAGTGATATTTCAGAATCCTCATTGGATTTCTTTTTAAATTTTATTTCAATATCAGTCAATGATAAAAAAATACAATCTCAAACAGTTCAGCTTCAACTTTAATATTGATGTCATACCTAGCTATTTTTAATGGCAGTGTAGTTTATTTTTCCATATCAGTGTGCAAAATTAGGGCTTTAGTTGCCTAACTTGAAGATTAGCTTTAGTAGACCCTTGTGCCCTTGCAATGTTGCACCAAATTATTTTACTTCTCAGATTTTAGTGTATGCTGTTCCTCAAGCATATATTTAGTCTACTGCACATGTTTTTTGGGGCACAACCAAGCTTTTATGCTTTTGTGTGTGTGTGTGTACAGTGTTTATAACAAGACTGTGCTCCCAGTTGGAGCTTCATGGAGTTTGTGCAGTATGTATAAAGACAGTAGCTGAAGTGCAGACTTGCAGTTCAGGTTTCGACTTTGAAGTTTTAGAATTTTCCATTATATATTTGCTACTCTAAATAATGCTAATAGGGGTGCAATTCCCTTAACTTCCCATCCTCATTCCTCTTTCTATCAACACAGAGATTTCTATCAACACACAAATATTAAAAAAACCAAACAAGAAAAAAGCTTTTCTACCTAATTAAAAGGAACTTATTTTCCAGAAAGGCTTCATTGATTATGTTGTGGATGGTTTTTGCTGCAATGTTATTTTGTGCTAATCACATGCTGCCGTTAATCTGGTTACTGTGCATCCACAAAAATCTTTGGGTACTGAAGCGCTTTAAACTGGTCTGTGACCAGAGGGAGGGAGGGAGGCAGTGCACTGCAGCTCTTGGAGTGCTGATGCTCAGCTGGGACACGGTCACACTACAGCTTTAGTTACCACAACTCATCAGCTGCTAATCCAGTCTTCACTGACTCTGAAACCCTGTACTGTTGCAAATGTCTTTTTTCAGTGTGACTATTTTTGTTCAAGATAGGCATAGGCAGGCTAATTGAAGAAAAGTTAACACAGTCTTCGTTAACTTTGCACGTGTCACACCTGTATTTCAGTAGTGATTTTACATAGATTATAATAATAGACATATTCTATCTGATCAACTCTTTCTGTGTGTATGTGTAAATATGAATACATATGCATAATAAATAAGCATGCAGCCTGTTGTATATTTAAAATTCTACTCTGTGGCCTCTATAGGCATCCTGTTCCCCATCTCACTTTCCTTAACCTTGGTGGAAAAGTCCCCTGACTTCTACATTTCCTGCTTCCCTTGTGTCCAAATATACAGAGCTATGCAAGGGGCATACCATACCTGTTCTGTCACACACTGACAGAGAAGTAAACAACAATGATGGCATTTTAAAAAGCACACTGACCCAAACTAGGAAGTTTTGCCATCCACTTCACTGGAAGAGTTTAGGATGTCTTTATGTCTAATCCGTGCTGAAGCTACAGGCTAGCACAACCTCCATGCTGAAGATAGCACAGCTGCCTTGTGCTTTGTGTCTCAGCTCTGTCAAAATGAGCCAGTTAGCTCAAAGGGTTCAAACAGTAAGAATTTGTTAGATTGGGAAATACCATCTGAGTCAGGGTAAGGGGCAATTAGGTAAGAAGTTCCATCAGTAAACTGGAAAGGAGAGTGAAATTCAGTAGGCAAGTGACCCAGGAATCACTTTCACTTCTCTGTTTTCCCAGAAGAGGATGCCCTGTGTCATTTCCTCCCCATTCCTTCCCTTCCTCTCACTCTTTCTCTGTACCACTCATCCCTGTGTTGTCTGAAAGATAAATTGTTGTTTGTATTTCTGTATGAAACCCTGTTATAAAGGAGGCAGAACTGATACAGAGCTGGTAAACAGCTAGCATTATCTCAAAGGATATTTCTGGATGTCATCCACTATCCAATGCACAGATACTTTCAGAGGTGCTTGAAGTTGTGGCTTTTCATAATTTAAGAAAAAGACATGCCTAGTATTTCCTTCTGTTTGATATTCTCATAGGGCTCTGTTCACTGATGCCTAGAAAATATTATGAAACTTTGGAGCATGATTAGATGCAGTATTAAGAAGGACCAGAGATGGATAAATACTTCTTCAAATATTGAATGCATGTGTAATTTGTAGACACTGATGTAATTTTAGTTTTTGAGTGGATTTTCCTCACCTATATACAAAGATAATAGCTTTGTTAAGTACTCTGGAATGAAAATAAGAAAAATGCCTTAAGGTAGTGTGGAAAAAAATACCTTTGTTAATCTGATAACCGTGTGTCCTAAATATAGGCAAAAAAATCTAGGCCTGGATTCATTATGGCATTGAGGAACCTACACTGGGCACTGAAATCAATTTGCAAATTTAGGCTCTGTTTTTTTCAAGGTTAGAGTGGGCATTCTAAATCTGGCCCTTTTATTTGCACCAAAGGCCAAAAGAAAACACCATCAGTAATTTAACATATTGCTTATTAAAAAATGTATGCCAACAGCAGTTCTTGCAACACTGTAGTCCCTCCTAATGCAATTCTCTGAAAAGCAATAACACTATTTTGGTTTAATGTTTTGCATACTTTGAAATGCTAAGCATTTTGTACTGGGATTTTCTTATTTGTACCATCTGGAAGAGAAAACCCAGTGATGCTTAGCAAAAGAATAATAATAGTTAATGTACTATAGTTGAGAGTAAGGTTAGATTCTCTCTTACACTTTTCAGAAGGGACAGGCAAGGAAGGCGAGGTGATGTGGTAGCTCTCTATGTCAGGGAGGGATATGAATATCTACAAATTAATGATGGAGATGACAAGGTTGATTGTTTACGGCTAAGAACCAAGGGGAAGGCCAACGAGGCAGATATTATTGTGGGAGTTTGTTACAGGCCTCCCAGTCAGAATGATGAGACTGATGACATACTCTATAAGTGGCTAGGAAAGGTTTCATGATCGCTAGCTCTTGCTCTTGTGGGGATCTTCAACTTCCCAGATGTGTGCTGGGAATATAATACAGGAGAGAAGGAGCAGTCCCGGAGGTTCTTGGAGCGTGTGGAAGAGAACATGCTGACACAGCTCGTGAAGGAGCTGACTATAGAAGGTGCCCTCCTGGACCTGCTGCTTGTTAACAGAGGACTTGTAGGAGATGTAATAGTCAGAGGCCATCTTGGGCTCAGTGATCATGAAATAATAGAGTTTTTGATTCTTGGAGGTGTAAGGAGAGGGGTCAGCAGCACTGCCACCTTGAATTTCCATAAGGCAGACTTCAGCCTGTTCAGAAGACTGATTGGCAGTGTCCCTCAGGTGGCTGTCCTGAAGGACAAAGTAGTCCACATACTCTTCAAGAAGGAAATCTTAAAAGTGCAGGAACAGGCCATTCCCATGTCCTAAAAGACAGGCCCGTGGGGAAGAAGACTGGCCTGGATGAATGGAGAGCTTTGGATGGAACTCAGGAGCAAAAGGAAAGTTTATGGCCTTTGTAAAAGGGGGCGGCCACTCAGGACTACAGAGATGCAGTGAAGCTCCTCTGAAAGAAAATTAGAAGGGCCAAAGCCCAACTAGAATTCAATTTAGCTATGTCTGTAAAATACAATAAAAAATGCTTCTATAAATACATCAACAACAAAAGGAGCACTAGGGAGAATCTTCATCCTTTACTGGATGCAGGAGGAAACCAAGTGAGTAGGGACGAGGCAAAGGCTGAAGTGCTTAATGCCTTCTTTGCCCCAGTCTTTAATAGCAGGACTAGTTGTTTGCTGGTTAGCCAGCTCGTAGAGCTGGAAGACAGGGATGGGGAACAGAAGGAGGCCTCCATAATCCAAGAAGAAATGGTTAGTGACCTGCTGCACCACCTGGACATACACAAGTCTGTGGGGCCTGATGGGTTACACCCGAGAGTGCTGAAGGAGCTGGCAGATGTACTTACCAAGCCACTCTTCATGGTTTATCAGCAGTCCTGGCTAATGTGGGAGGTCCCAACAGACTGGAGATCAGCAAATATGACACCAATCCAAAAGAATGGCCAGAAGGAGGATCCAGGGAACTATAGACCTGCCAGTCTGACCACAATGCCAGGGAAGGTCATCTTGAGTGCTATAAAACACCATTTACAGGACAACCAGGCAATCAGGCCCAGTCAGCATGACTTCATGAAGGGCAGGTCCTGCTTAATGAACTTCATCTCCTTCTATGACAAGGTGAGCTGCTTAATATTTACCTGGACTTCAGCAAAACCTTCGATACCATTCCCCACAGCATCCTCATGAGATAACTGGCTGCCTTAGGCCTGGATGGGTGCACATTCTGCTGGATCAAATACTGGTTGGATGGCCAGGCCCAGAGAGTGGTGGTGAATGGAGTGACATCCAGTTGGTGACCAGTCACGAGCGGTGTTCCCCAGGGCTCAATGCTGGGGCTTAGTGTCATCAAGGAAATGGCTGAATCATTAAAGCACATAACTGAAAACTCAGAATCATAAGCTGGAAATAAATGTCTATTCCTGGCCTCTGTGCTTTTAAATCTTGTTTGGTTTTAGTAGTATTTCAAAAGTATCATGTTGTTTTGATAACTGACACATATAAGCTTGCAAAAAGAGTAAGATAATACTTTCCTCCAGTTCTTTAATATTTGACTAAGCAATGATCATACAGACATTTTGCTTAGAAGTTGCCTAAAATGGTTTCATGTGAGGACTAGAAGTGATTTAAACTCACTGCATCAGTCTATGATAGTTTCAGCAAATTTCTTAAAATTGTGTAGTAGATTTTGGGGCAAAACTAGGTACTTTGTTTGGATCAAATGCTTCATAGGCCAGAGGGTATTTTTGGTCATTTGTATTCAATAGGACAATACCCATTTCAGTGATTTATTTTAAGGAAAGAAAAAAAAAGTGCTTGTTTTCTGTTAATGGAACTATTATTATAGAATAGAAATGTCTCAGTAGGCGTGGTGGCTTTCCAATGACTAGCATGTGTGTCATCAGCAAATGGTAGTTTTATTATCAAACTTCTTGAAAAGGCATTAATCAGCAAGGGCAAAGCAAGCTCCTCGCAGTGACTATAGACCGGCTAATGTGAAATGTATACAATGTAATGTTTAAAACCTCTGTCAGAAGCACTTCAGGAATTGATTTAAGAACGAAGGTAAGTGCTTACCATGACATAGAAAGTTTTCATTTTATGTTTGGTGTGCAGTCTCAAACCGAGATAGAGTTTGTTGAGTCACTGCTACTTGCCTGCTAGCACTGCAGAATGATATTTGCTGCACTACAAACTACTGTACTGCAGCAGGTTTTCTCTTGCACTAGTGACCTAAGCATGTTTGTTTCTTATCACACCACACACTCCTTTTGCAGACTGCATTCCATCCTTCTAAGCGCACTGATAAGGAAGGAGTTGCATCCATCTTTTTCTGCTACTGAATGCTTACTTTAAATTATTTGAAATATGAGGTGATTTCCCAACACAGAATTTTGTTTTCAATGAAGTGTTACTATGAAAATGGCTTTTGTTTAGTTTGATAAAAATACTTTAATGTTGTACAGTCTTCTCATTTTTTTATTGCATGTCCCTTCTTGTAAGGGTTATATGACATCATTTGGAACCCAGTAAAGCACCTGTTTGTAGCCATGGGAAAATTTTCCATATGTATTTTCATATCTAAATGATATTCTGCTTGGAAGAATAGTTATAAAAATGTTATCATAGGAATTTCTACATGTAGTATTTAAAAATTCTCAAATCAGTCCCAAACATTTGATATTTAAATGAATACTTTTTTTTCTAACTGTCAGGGTTACAACATTCCCACCTGGTCAGGTCAGATGGATTTTTTTTTTTTTTTTACATGTCACGTACAATCATTAATAGCAGTTCTGCATAACAAATATGTATGTGATACCTTTAGGTTCACTCATATTACACAGCTTCCATAGTTCTGCATTCCAAAGGGCTAAGCAAGATGAAAAAAAAAAAAAAAAAGGTGCTTTTTTTTTGTTTGGTTGGTTTTGCTTTGTTTTTTTTTCCAGAATCTGCAAACTGGAACATGTACTCCTTCTCCTTTTCAGTCAGACAGTGCAATTGCTATATAGACACTTTTCTAGGATAACTTTGTTTAGATATCAGGAAAAAAAAAAGTTTGCAGGGGTCTCTGTAATTAATGCTGTAGAGTGGCTATAAATTCCAATTAAGTTTCTGCAGATAGGTTTCTACTGAAACTGTACTTTGAATACTTCCACATCTATGTCTTTTTTTAGAATTTGAGAAGAGCCTTTACTTCCCCATTCTTTGAATGTGGCATCAGTGTCGGTGTCCATTTTCCTCATCTTTGTTACTAAAATCAGTGCCTTCTCTTTCATGTCTATGACATGATATTTGTACTTCAAATTTTGGCATTAACAAGATCAGTGACAATTTTGCTTATAATCATCAATAGTGACATCTGGCCGATAAATAAAATGGGATGGGGCCCTAGGGAAGGGGCCAGAACTATAAGGGTAAGTGGCATAGCACAACTCATGTTTCAAAAACAACAGTCTTTGGCCCTAAAACAAAACATCCATTCTTTCTCTGGAGAGCTGTCTCTGGTTCTTCTCAGCTTCTCCCCCTCTACTGCAGAGGTCACATACTAGACAGAATCTGTGGTACACAGTATTTTCTTCCAACATTACTGTTAAATCATTGCAGGGTATAATTTGGGAGTATTCTCCTATCATGTGATGTGATGGGAGTTGGGGAACTTCATCCAATCACCAACAACAGGATTTTCTGTGCCCTTGAATGTGTCGTGCTATTTGAGATGGTCAGCATAGAGAGATGGCTGTTAGTTGAGATAGCTGTTTCTTTTCCAGGTTCCCATTCAAACAATTGTGCATGTTTCATAAAATGCTAAATCACTCCAGTGATCCCAGCTGGAAAAGACACATTGTGGAGTTTGCCAGTGTGGTTTGGTGGTTCAACTGTCCTGGAGATTACTTTAGCAGCTGACATGGATGGGACCACATCAGGTTTTAACTCCTTTCACCTTGCCCAGTCATCCACATTTGGGCCCCATGCCACACCCTGCTGCAGGTGTTATAGTCCCTTGGTATAAAAACATAAACAAAGATAAAACATAAGATATTGGAAGGCAGCCTTCTCATTCCATGAAAAAGTCTGTGATGACAAACCGAAGGGGATGTAATGAAACAGAAAGTTAAAAAGTTAAATGATAGAAAAATTAACAAAGTCCTAAACTAAAGCAAAGAGATCCCTTGTTTAGGTTGAAATATTTTTATTATTTCTGGTGAAAGCAGGATCAGACCTGGAAAATTTCTAATGTTGTCTTATAATCCTGTAGTATTCAATATACAAATACTGCTGATGAATGTTAATGGCTGAAGATGCTACAGCACTAGAAAAATTGTCTACCTAGATACTGTGTTGGATCCTGACCTACCTGACCCTTGTGGTTTTAAAACTTCCTTCCATTTTAGCAGGCTCATCTTTTCTTAGCTTGATACACTTTCTGCAAACAGGTTCACTGTGTCTTTTCCTCATTGTTGCAGTTTAGCCTGGCAGGCAGCTAAACACCACACAGCCGTTTGGTCACTCCTTCCTAGTGGGATGGAGAGAATTAGAAAAAAAAAAAAAGGTAAAAGACATGGGTTGAGATAAAACCAGTTTAATAGGACAGAAAAAGAGGGCAAAATAATAATGATGACAAAAGAATATACAAAACAAGTGATGCAATTGCTCACTACTTGCTGACCAATGCCCAGCCAGTCCCTGAGCATTGGACTGCAACCCCCTGGCCAACTTCCCCCAGCTAAGCATGATGTCATATGGCATGGAATATCCCCTTAGTCAGTTTAGCTGTGTCCCCTCACAGCTTCTTGTGTAACCCCGATCCACCTCCTGAGAGGGTAGCATGAGGTGCTGAAAAGTCCCTGACAGTGTAAGCATTGCTTGGCAACAGCTAAAACATCAGTGTGTTAACAAGCTTATTTTCATCCTAAACCCACAACACAGCACTATACCAGCTACTAGGAAGACAGTTAACTCTATGACAGCCAAACCCAGGATATCACTTCCACAGAAACTCTGGTAACTATTGCTGCCAAGTAGCAATTTTAAATCCTTGTCACGGAGTAAAGCCATAAATGTTTTAGTTTAGTCAGGGGCTGGCTGGAATTGAGGATATGTTGGAATGAAATGGAATTGTTGGCTGGAGGTCTCTAGTCCATCTTTCTGCTCAAATCAGGATCACCAATACGAGATGAGTTCAGTTATGGGTCAGTCTTGAAAATGTCCCAATATGAAGAGTGCCTCTAAATGAACCATGCCAATACTGTATTACTCTCCTAGTGATAGGTATTTTCCTACTGTCCAGTGTGAACCTCCCAAGTGGCAGTTTGTTGCCATTGCCCCTTGTTAGTCTTACACTACTAAGAAGAGTTCAGTTCCATTGCCTTTGTAACAACCTTTCAGGTAGTTGCGGGATGTTACCATGTTGCACCTTAGTCTCCTCATCAGACTAAAGAAGCCCCATCTTCTCTTTGTCAGTCATGTGCTTTGGGGCCCTGACCTGTTCATAGTTCTGTGATGGGATCTGGAGCTGAGGAAGCCCAAACCACCACATTCTGGTCACAATATCCTAGATCCAGCCTCATCAGTACTGAGCCGAAACTGACTCACTTCCCTTGATCTGCTGGTCATCCTCCTAGAGAACAGGCTGTTTCCTCATGTTCAGCCTGGTACCCCCCAGCTTCTTTGAAGCAGGGCTGCTATTCAGACCATGACTGATGCATAGCCTATGGTCCCATGTGCAGAACTTTGCTCACAGTGAACCTTTGAGGTTTCTGTTGTCCCCATCAACCAGTTTCTCAAGGTCCCCTTGGCTCACTGGGATCACAGATAGACTTAGGCTCTGTTTTCAGGAGAGGGAGCACTTTCCCTAAGTCTTGAACAGCACAAGGACTTACCATGCAGACTATGAGATAAAGTTTAAGATTAATACCAATAAATATGCATGATCAATCAAGTGACTGACTGAAGAGCAGAAAGATGTTTCCTTCAGTATTCTGAGTCCTCAGGAAACAGGAAGTTAATCAGCTGTGTACTCCCTGTGCCAGTGCCTGAATGCCGGGAATTAGGGGACACGCACACCAGTGTGCGTGTGCCCTGCCCACCGTTCGGCCCTGCTGAAGGAGGAATTCGGGTGCGGTAATGCCTCTTGATCTCAGTGTTACTCACGGCTCTGGCACCCTCGTACCGTATCCGCACCGTCGGCCAAGCGAAGCTGCACCATTCCCCTCTCCCGAGGCGACCGGGCTCACTCACCCGAGTGCCCTGGCGAGCAGCGGGAGCGAAAAGCCCCGCGAATCGGTCGCACGGCTACGGGAAACCTCTTCCAGCTGCGCAGACCCGGGGAACCCCGTCTGGGGCCTCCCTGCGCGAAGGCAGAGCCGGGGGCAGCTGACGGGCCGCGCCGCCGCGAGGTACCCGCTGAGAGGCTGGGCCGGGCCGCTGCAGCCGTCGTGGACGCTGCTGCTGCTGCCGCTTTCAGGGCGACGTCTCCCCTCGCTCCCCACTTCCTCCTCCCTCTTCCTCCGCGGCGCAGACTTCGGGACGAGTCCCTCCCGCTCGCTGCCGGGCGCAGCCCCACCCCTTCCCCATGCGGGGAGAAGCAGCGGCAGCAGCA
>JANHFX010026339.1:10233-37379 GCA_027560015.1 Chloroceryle amazona
GAGGTTTTGGCCAAGAGCAATTGAGCTATTTTTCTAGACAGTGGCCCTTATATAGGGGACTTTTTTTATATATATATAACATATATATATATTTTTTTTTTATAGTGGAAAAAGTGCTTGATTTACTTCCAGCTTATGCCCGGGCTCCTTCACGTGCAGCCCCAGGATTCATTTAGGAGAGCTCTGTCATAGCACAAGAGCAGAGAAACAAGGGCTGCATGTTTCTGATATACAACAAAGCACATAATTAAAATAAACAAAATAGCATTAACCATAAGGTCTTGCTGGTGTCGTTTTCAAAGCCATGAAGGGATTTTGGGGTCTCTAAGATCTCATCTGTTTGGATTTCAGTAAGGCATTAGCCTCAGAGCCACGTGGGAAATTATTAGTTAAGCTGGAAATTGGTCCAAGGAACCAGCTAGAAAACAACCCCGGTTTTGTGATGTTAAGGGAGCTATTGGGCTGGGGGGAGAATGAGCTGGAATGCTCCTCCAAACAGCGTGTGAGTAACTGTGATTACAAGAAGGAATCAGAAGTTAGTAACGTTACTTACTGATGGTGTGGTGTTGGGGAGCTTTGTCAAACAGGGCAAAAGGACAGAATGTGATACCAGGAGCGGAGGGTGGTCCTAGGGACTGGAATATAGTAGTATACAAGTCAAGTGAGTGATTAGGGGTTGGTAATAAGGATTTCACTTATCTTGTGATTTGGAAGGATCTGAAGAGGACGACCTGAGCAGTTCTCCAGTGCATGCAGCAAGTCATTGGCAGTGCAGCCATGGTGTGTTCATAGCACTGCGGCGAGGCATGGGTGAGACTGTGTCTGGAATACTGAGCTCAGGTCTGGTCACCTCTGTTCAAGACAAATGGGTAAGCACAGGAACAGCTCCAGAGAGCACCATCAGGAGGATCAGGGAACTTGTCTTCTGAGATGAAACTTGAAGATTGGGCTTGTTCTGCTTTGCAGAATGAGTGCTGGGGCAGAGTATGACCACTGTCTGTAATACCCCAGGAGAGGAGGCTGGAGGAGGAGGAGGAAGATGAGATCTCAAGTGTCATCAACAATAGTGGTAATAGATGAAGGGCATGTAAAATGATGGACGTAGGTTTAGACATGTAGCATTCAGGACAGTTCAGATCAGATGTTTTGGAACGGTCTGGTGATGAGAGAATCCATGTGCTGTTTAACCTCCTTGCGTTCTTTACGAGACTGTGAGATAGAGTTGTCTGTGTCAGTGGTTGACAGGTTTCAGTGACCTGGGAGAACACTCCTCCTCCTCTTCCTCCTCCTCCTTCTGTGTTAATAAATTGAAATGTGCCTGGCCCCATGGAGAGTTTTGAGATGGATATGTCTGTGCATGTACAATTGCGAGAACGTTTGCTGGTGGGTTTGGTTTGTGGTTTTTGTTTGTTTTTTTTTTTTTCCCCAGGTGTAACTGTTTTAATTTCAGGGCTTAAAGGGAGTTGCAAGTATGTTGCTACCAGCTACTTATTATATGTCATGTTTAAGCCATGGCTATAATGAAATTTCTTCTTAATTCTGCTCCACAGCATTTGATACCGAGACACAGCAGCTATGGGAAATGGCAACTAAAGAGCACTAATTAAGACTCCGAGTGCTTTCAATAAACTTGTGTTGCAATGAACAAATTAACTGACAAGGGAAAAAGACAATATTGCCCTCGAGGGAATGTGCTGACACAGAGATAACTCTTAAGTAGTTCAGCAGTCTTTTGATTTGGAGGAAACTATGAAATACAAGTCTGGTTCAGTAACATTTGCATCTAATGTGTCAGAAGGAATAGCACAGAAATGTCATCCTATTAGGAAACAACAAAAAAAAATCCAGCTAAGGAAAATGCAGGCAGGAAAACCAGCAGAAAGCTCAAGCAGGCAAATTATTCCTGCTCCTGCCATCGCTGCAGTGCACGAGGACAGGGCTGTTCGCACGCCGTGCACGAGGAGTGTGCCGTTCGTGGTGCTGGATACAGAACACAGCCAGGGGAAGCCTCACACCCCCTCAGTTTTAAGGGTGTTTTAAAATGGAAAAGGCTTTTTTCTCTTGTGAAGGTGCCATCCTGGAGAAAAAGAGCACCTGCTGTTAGCTCTCGGAGGGCAGCCCCGCTACGGGAGGTGTCAAACCTGGGGGCAGAACCAGTAGCCCGATCGCAGAAGCAAAAGGCGTTCAAGAACGATTTCTTCCCAGTGCTTTGAGTTGGGTGGGCTTTTTTCTGTTCTATCTTTTGAAGATAGAACATTTGCATGTTGTCAGGGAGCACATGCTGCAGTTTTGATTTCTGACTCAGTTTCGTACAGCTCTGTTTTCCAAGACCTTAGAATTTCTGGTGCATTGGGCAGGGTTTTCACCGGTGTTAGGCAAAGTCGTGTGTAGAGTTTCAGTAGGAGTATCTGGGTACTAATAGTGTAGATGTGTCTTTGAAAAACTCTGAAATGAATAATTTCAGAAGTATTGGACTCGTTGGGATGAAACTAGTAGGTAGGAGGGTGGTGACAAGGGCTTTTGTCAGCAGTAGGAACAGTGCAGCCTTCTGCTCCCTTTTGGTAGCTTGCTCGCTAACATCCGTAAATCCTTCATTTAGGAAATCCTTTACTTGGAGCAACGCTTCTGGATCCAGGGGTTCCTGGGTTTTGTCTTCATGATGTACAGTTGTTTACATTGGATTGTTTGCATCAGCTTGAGGGTGTCTGTGATTCACCACATTGCAAGCTACAGGGCAGCAGCTCTTAGGGCAGCAGAGAACGGGGCAAGTCAGAGGGATGCTGCTGGGGAGTTACCTGCTTGTTACAGCAGTTAGCGGTCCTTCCTTCTTGGCAAGTGGAGAACAGGCTTTATTTGCAGGGTCTGCTTAGCATCATCCATGAATACTAAACCCTGTTCTTACACAGACAAGGAGAGAAAGGGGGGAAAAGGAGGAAATAAAAGAGCAAGCAGCTCGCATTGTTCCTGTGCCATTTTTTGTTTTTCTTTTTTCTTTTTTTTTTTTTTTCCTCCAAAGCCCATAACTTAAGGTCATTTTGGGATTAATTGAAGCTAATATCTTCACTTCAAAGCAGCACAAGATCAAGCCAAATGTACGTGCATAGCAATTAAAGATTTGGCAAGGTAATATGGATTGGCTTCCACAGCAGCAGCTTTTCTCCCTGTGCTGTTCCACATGTTCAGGCCTTTGATGTGCTTCAGAGCACAACTAGCTGGGCCTGTGTTTTAAACAAAGGAGCATTTCAGCACCATATTCTGCAGAGATTGACTGTTGTGCTATAGTTAATATTTTTAACTGTCTGTAAAATTGGAAAGCTTATGAATCTGTAGTGTGACTGGCTACTGGAGAATTCTGTGGATAATGAAAAAAATTGCAGGGGGCAAATTGAAAGATTTCTTTTCTATATTGTATAGCATCAGTATTCCTTTAGTGCTAACAAAGATGAGGCCAATTTAGCATAAATCTTCAAAGCAACATGTGTGAATTTATCTGTCCAGTGCTCATTATAGTTAATGGGAATCATGTGGCTGGAACTTTGCAAGTGCTTTGAAAGTACTCCTTTCATGGTTCCATTATAGACCCCCACGTTAGCTGTTCTGCTGTTATTTTTATATTGGCCCATTTGTTTTCTTGACATTAAAAAAGCCAAAAGAGTAAATTAATTAAGAACTGCATCACCCCCTCCAGTGTTAGAGTAAAATACTCATTTTCTAAAGTAAATAAAATACTTGTATAAATCAACTTGAGACACACGGGAATCTCTACTGTTTTAAGTCCCTGTAGGTACAAGACGTGCTGCTCGTTGCACACTAATTAAGGTGAGCTTAACTGGGCAGTCGAAATGTTGATCCAGATACTCATGTTTAAATCTTGTTCTCCTTGTACCGTTAGTCACCGTGTGTGGTACATGATCTGTATCACTTTTTAATCTCCAGGGAATCTGTAGGGAGGGAGGAAGACACAATGAAACCAGGAGCTTGTAAGTAAGGCAGGTAATGAGCATAGAAGTGCACCTACACAGAGGACGTGGGAACTGTTGGAAGCTTGGTCTTAATTCATGTTCTGATTGTTGTCCTATTAAAACATGAATAGGCATATATCTTACTATGGAAAGCAAGATATTTTTTCCCCACATAAAATTTGGCTAAATTAGAGAAAATTGTATAAAATGATCTGAAACATGAGAGTAATACAAGGTTTTCAGTCTGGCATTAGGTGAAATGCTCAGGGTTTAGGTGAAGAAAGGTGTGCTGGAGCAGTCTGTTCCTGAGGGACTGTACCCCTGGGCTGGAGCAGTTTGTGAAGAACAGCAGCCCAAGGGAAGGACTGGTGCTGGGGAAGTTCATGGAGGACAGTCTCCCTTGAGAGGGACCCCAGGCTGGAACAGGGGAGGAGTCTGAGGCCTCCTCCCCCTGAGGAGGAAGGACAGAGCAGACAATGTGTGATGAACAGTGGCCCCATTTGCAATCCCCTGGTGTCACTGTGGGTCGAGGTGGTAGAGAAATCAGAAGTGCAGTTGAGCTCTGGAAGAAGGGAGCAGTGCGGGAACAGTGTTTTTAGGATGTGGTTTTATTTCTCATTACCCTCCTCTGATTTGATTGGTAATAAATTACAATACTTTCCCCAAGTTAAGTCTGTTCTGCCTGTGACAGTAACTGGTGAGTGACCTCTGCCTGTCCTTATCTCAACCCATGGGCTTTTCATTCCATTTTCTCTCCCCTGCCCAGTTGAGGAGGGGAAGTGACAGAGCAACTTCAGTGGGCACCTGGCATCCAGCCAGGGTCAGCCCATGACATTTTAAAAAAGCTTATTCTTAAGAAGATTGTTTGCTGTGAGCGATACTGCAAAGTAGGGTGTTCTTTTAGCTTTGATTTCTGAACCATGAAGTGCAGGTGGTTTCAGAGAGCTGCCAGATACCATCAGGGTTGTCAAACTGAGAAACTTCTGTCCCACTGTCTCCAGCAGAAAGGAAAATGTTCCACTCTCTTTGGAGCAGGCCTGGCAAAAGCCAAAACCAGCATCAGATGGTGGCCTCTGGCTATCTCAGCTCAGTTGGTGATGCCTTTTGCAAGCACTCTGTGCTGTTCATGTTCTTCTCAGGGACAGGGCAGGGTTTTTTGCTTTGTTTTGTTTTCCCTCAGTCTGAAGCAAGCTTGCAGGCTGTGATTTAGCAATGAGCCCTGCAAGAGATCCAGAATAGAAGAACACGTTCTCCTCTGTACAAAAACCTGGAGGATTCATGCAGGTTCTAATTATCCGCTGCCCCAGAAGGATTAGTGCTGTTGAGGTTCTCCAGAGAGACAGGGGAGGAATGGGAACTAAGTTCCCCAATCTGACTTTTATTTTCCTTTCATCCTCGAGTTCTTTATAGGAAACCAGTTTTTGACCAGTGTGAGAGGGGGAGATACAGATATCCCCACAGAACGAGCAGGATTCTCAAGTTTTCCAACAGAAGATAAAGGGGAAAAGAGTTGGTGGGAAGCTGCTTCCCACCTGGGAGGAGGCTGCTATGTAGGTTCAGTTTGCTGATAGCTTGGATCTTTGAGTTGTGGCTGTGGCAGCAGCAGAAAGCTTTTGGGGGTTTGATGAGTATAGTAAGGAAGTCGTTGTTCAGAGCTGTCACTGCAGAGGGAGGAAAACGTTGAGAAGCACTGAATGTGAGCCCTGTCGAGCTGGCACGTGCTGCGAGGACGATGGCTGGCGCCGAGCTCTGCTGCAGGAAACCAGCTTGGGTGCATCAGCTTTGCAGTTGCTGTTGCCAGAGGGAGGGAGATGAGAGGAATGGTCTATAACAGCAGAAAATCTCATCTATTTTAAAAACTATAATCCTGGGGAATTGCCAGTATTAAATGTACTTAGCTCTTTTGCTTGAAGGTAGAAGTGTGACATAGAAGGGACAAGTGGGGACATTACGGGGAAAAGGCCGAGGAAATACAGACGTTGCTGTTGCAATTCCAAACTGGGTGGGGGGAGCAGCCCCTTTGTGTTGTGGGTGATCGTGTGTTGTGATTAAACACTGAGGTCTCCACTGGCAAGAGCAAGTCTCTCTAGCAAAAGATTCTGTGCAGCCTACAGGGTGGTATCTTGCTAGGAGGGAGAAACCAATTTCTTTGGAAAGAGCCATCAGATCTCTCTTCCCTTGGAAAAGCTACAAGAAAATTTTGTCCAGCCTGTCATAAAATGTCATACTGGTTTTGCTGCCAGTGTGGTGCTTTGATCCAAAACCTGTACAAAGCTCAGTAGTTCCTGTGGAGAGAAATCTGATTAGAGAGGAGACCTCTAAGCGTGCAGAAGGATCCTGTGGCCAAAGGAAGTGACTGATCTGAAGGATCAGAGCACAGCTAAACAGGGAACTTTTGGAGGTCAGACCAATATTACAAACGACTCTCAGGTCCCCATCTGCATTCATTTAATTAATGTATTAGCTCAATTAATACATGAGCAGTTCCCAAAGACAGTGGGTTTGGTGTAAGTGTTCGTATCATCTAACAACATACCACTTGGAGGTGAGGAGGAATGGCAAGTAAGGTTCCTGCATCTGTCCAAGATGAGGAGTTTTTTGGTCAGCAGGAGGCTGGAGTTCAGCTCATGGATTGATACAGAGCTGAAGTGATGGTTCAGTTTGTGTAGGACCATGTCAGAGACCCAGGACTGTGTGGTGAGACTGATAGACCCTCCAGGCAATAAAAAGGAGACTGTAGAATGTTTACACATTCCTGTGATAACCTTAACTCTGGAGGTAACCAGACAGGTGGTCTCAAAGAAAACAAAAGTTTCTGTATTGTTATTTATTTATTTTTGTTCCCCAGGTGGCATTTCCACTCTTACAGATTAATCCAGAACATTCTTGGTGGAAATACCCAGTACGCTGGAGCTCTGCAGTGTACTGTAGAGTGTCAAGCATATATGTGGTCAAAATTTGTTTTGGGAGTGCATTTTCTGATTAAGTTTGTGATTGCAGACACTGAATATTGCATAATGGATTTCTAAAGAGTATTTGTGTGTAGCCAGGACAAAGTCCAAGGGAGACTCCTTCAAACCTCTCAGATGCCGTGTGGCACATGGAGTTAATAAGGGGTCCCCCTTACACCCTTCCTGAAAAAAATTCTTCAGTTGACTTTAAAAAAACAATTAAAGGTCATTCCTGCTAGAGAGCTTTGGATCTTTATCAAAGCCAATCAAGTGGCTGATAACAGCCATTGACCCCTATGGATTTTGTGCCAGGGTGTCTTGATCTTTCAAGGGGTTTTTGCTGACTTGTTGTCATCAATACAAGGGAAATACCCAGGCATCGTGTGTCCTGTGATGCTACGAGCTCTGCCCTTTCCCAGACATTAAGGAAGTGCTAATGCAGAATAGAATCCAAGTTCTCACTCTGGTTCACTCTCTGAATATGTCAGCAGACTGAAAAAAATTAAGGAGCATTCAAATGAGCTCCAGTGCTGAGGTAAGAGCATTGTGCTAACAGACGCTCCGCATGCTAAAATTATTATTTGCTGTGGAACCCCCCCCTCTCTTATACCTTACTTGAAATAATGTCTTAGTCTTGAAATTTAGTTTGTCATAAGATTTGTTGATGAAAATTATGTTGTGACTTCATCTTCAAGCGAACTCAACAAAAGACATCAAGGTTGAAAAGCATTGCTATGGTTACCTTATTTAAAGGCGATTGTTAGTAAAGGAGAGAGAATCAGAAGCGAGAGAGGCAGTAATTGCAGAAACAGAGCAGGTTACACCAGTATTTTTCATCAAAACTTGATGTGAGCTTATTTCATGTTCCATTCACTAAATACCTGTTTTAAGGATGCCATCTTGACTCGAAGAGAGAGACTTGCTCGGAGAAATCAGACTTCAAGAAGTTCAGGTTTTAAAAAGGGACAGCATTCATGTTTTGAATTCCTGGGCTAAGGGGTCTGGATGGAGTTCCAGTTAAGCTTTAGAGTGAGAGGTTTTCTCCCTCCTTTAGTATTTTGAGAAGAGATAATTGGTTTTAAATGGTTGCAACGAGCCTTTTAAATCACATATGTTCTGATTTTGCTTCCCTGTTCTTTATCATGGCCTGTTAAATATTCACATGGGACCAGAACCTTAGAAGCAAGGAATTTGAGCTTGAGCTGCTAGCATGATTTAAACCCCCTGCTTAAATATTTTAATTGAAGTCAGCTAACATATAGCTTCCAATCCCAGGGTAGAACATCGACTTGTTACAAATCATAAATATGCCCACAGTCTCTGAAATGGAGAGAACTCTGTGCGCTGGTAGCATGGTTTGTGCTGACAGCAACTGTCTTTGCCTGCACAAAAATCCAGTTCAAATCCGCGTAAAATGTTTGCTAGTTACTTCCTTCCGGGGGTACTATTTTGAGTTCAGAGGAATTAGACCAAAGCTGCCTGATGGCCTCTCTTTATGCAAAAAGGGCTTGTTTACTTTGAAAATACGGGTTAACTGAGTATCAGCTTTCATATTAGCCTACTTTAGCACTTAAAAGGGATGTTTTTCAAATAAAAGAAAAAGTTATTACATACCAAAGGTTACAGAAACATGTTCTTTAAAAAATAAGTTAAATTAGAAATGACATTTTGTCTTTTAATATTGATGTAGCTGAGAGTTAAGCTATAAAAGGAGTCAATTAAATTGTCTGCAGCTTTGCTGCAAAAGCCAAATTTAAACTGCACCATAAAGCAAACGAACTAATGCTGGCAGTTTCAGACCACTCATTCCTAGAACTAAACTGGGGCAAAAACGTTAATCCAAAGCCAAACTGTCTGATTAATAGATTTCTGTGATGTCAAGATTTAAAGATGAACATGTCCCAGGTTCAGTCTTGTTGCCAGGTTTCTGATACTGGAAGACCCTGAGGGCTGTTAGGAAACAAGAGTGTTTATTGGTGCTAAAAATGAGCACGTCAAGTGTGCTTTACCCCTTTGCTGTGAGGTTTCTCCAGCGAGTCAAATGCTTCCTACTGGTGCTGGTGGCTCATCTCTGTGATCTGACCTGCACCGAGGTACCCAGGAGTGTTTGGAGCTGGTCGATCATGCTTTGGAAAGAGAAATCAGGGGGCACTTTCTCTTGTTTTATATTTCTTCCAGGGAAGAAAGATTGCTGGATACTCTTTGTACGTTTGTTGGGGGGTTTTTTTGTCTTTTTTTTTTTTTTAATTAGTTTATTTAAGGATACTGACTTAAAAGATTTTGAGTGGATTGTAAGCTTATAGATGTACTTGAGATTTTGAAATGTGAGCTCCAAACGTTCAGGGAAGTGGAACAGTCTGCGTAGTGGGTCTTCTCCAGCTCACATCATACTGACTGTGTTGGCTGTGAGACAAGTGTAGGCGCAGAGGAGGTTTTGGCAGCCTCTTTGAGCCCCTTCATTACTGTAACCAGAACGAATTATCTGACTTGAGAGCACAAACCCTGATGTTCACCAGCTCTTGAGCTCCCTACATGCCTTAAGGGTTTTGAGAACTTCCCCATCTCGTGTGCTTTGCAGCTACCTGTAGGAGAGGTGTTGTAGAGTTACTGTAAGTTGGGTCAGTGTAGCAGAGTATAGGTCATCTTAGATTTTTTGTTTGCAGAGTGGTCAAGGAAGCTCTTCCAGCAGAGTACAAAGATGTACAGAGTAGGACTGGGAGGCTGTTAGGCTTTGTGGTCATGGGAGCCAAAAGAGCCCCAAAGATAAAAGCTTAGGTGAGCAAAATGTTTTACCTGCTTTCTTCCCAGCAGTTGCTGTCAGACTTAATTCTAAGGCTCATCTGAAATCCTGACTCTTGGAGTCTGCTCCGAGACTGCATTTTATAGCTTAATCTTTATCACTTGATTATTTAATGAAGACTTTCCAAGTAGAGTACTGAGGATCACCCTGCTTGGAAATGGTTAAAAACTGCAGAGAACTATTTTTCTATTTATAAGTGCATATTAAATGTCTCCTGCATACTCTGTGCTTCCTCCTCTGGCCGTTACTTCATAGTCAGTCTTTACGTCTCCTCTGATCACCTCTGCACTACTCAAGACCCATCTTTTTAGCCACACACTGTGCACCCCAGAAGGAAGAGGAAGTGGTCCTTGTCCTGAAGAATTTAAACTCGCTGAAAAATGGTGATTAAAGGGAAAAGTGGTGTTAATTTCAAGCTCCATTTGAAGCGAAAGGACAGATATTTATATCCATCTGCAGTGCTATAGTTTGGACCTTTTGATATTTTGTTTTAGTGTGGTGCTTAAATATGGGGAATGAGGAATGCTGTAGAGGTCAGAGAGGAAATGGGGAGTGAGTGCTTGTTAAATAGATATTAACAGGAATCTCCTATCAAAGTCTTCTAAAAATAAAAAGTTCCTATCACTACTGCAGTGCTAACAGTATCTTTGAGGATGCTCCTTCCTCTTCTAGCCACTTTATGACCAAAATGGGTAGGTTCTGGCAGCCCTGTTTTGCTGACTGGTACCTTACTTGGTTATTCTGCCTCCGTTTTGTGTGCGGAATTGGGGAGGAGCAGGACCCGGCCCGATGCGAAGGGCAGCGATGGGCCGTGCGCTGCAGCGTGCTCCTCGGAGTCTCTACCGTGGAACCAGCCACCTGAGGAAGAGTTGGATAAATGCACCTTGTGAGAGGTTGCTCGATGTGCAGCGCAGCCTCTCTCAGCCATAAGGAGCTGTTGCCGTGACCTCTGTGGTTGGGAGCCCAGGGTCCCAGCTACGTGTCCCATCTCCCAGGGGTCCCAGCATGTGCCCTGCTGCGTTAACGCTGCTGACAGCACATAGTTCCTTTTTATGATGGGATGTTTGTTTTCTGCAACGTTTGTCTCCAGCAGCTTGACTTGCACTGTGTTGATGTTCAGTGCAGTTCTGCTCCCTGTTCTAGCAGCCTTCAAAATTACTTCATAAGTGAGATAAAAAGGAATTATTTTTGGAGCACACTAAGATGGTTTATTCTGCTCTGTGCTGTTTTGAAAACCAGCCGTGCAGTGAAGAATTAGAGCTGTTCCTGATGAGTGCATTAGTTAAATACAGACATTTACCATGTCTGTGCTACCTCTCTGACCTGTAATCTAAACTGATGGTGGTTTGCCCTTGGGCCACCCAGCCGCTCGCCTCCACTGCTCTCAGTGTAACACCTCTTGGATGGCTAGCCTGCCATTCCCAGCAGAGTCCGTAGGAGCGGAGGATTTGGTTCCAGTGAAACTGCTATTTCCTGAAGCTGAAAGTTAATCTGATCCCATTTGTAGCTGGCATTCTTATAGATCATTTGGACAACTTGTGCAAGGCGCACTCTTTATTCTGTATTTATCCAGTGCCTACCCCGGCATAATCCCAATCCCCACCTGCCAGCTCCTGATGTTGGTGCACGAGTGTTTAATCCTGATGAGGGGCCTGATACGTTTCAGGGGTGTCATCAGATCAGGCATTTGGAGTTGTTGCTGTGAGTGCTTGTGCTGGCAGAGTTGTATCAACCACCAGTCAAGCAGGTGTTCCCCTGGCAAAATGCAAGGGCTTGTTGAACTTTCCCTGTGGAGAGCAAGAGATCAACCAAGTAAAGCAAATCCAGGGAAAAGCAGCAGTAATTCATGCTGTAGTAGAGAAGTATAATGCAGGTGTAAACTAACTTAGAGTTTCCAAATAATAGGTTTAAGTGAATCTTTTTTTCTTACACAGAATCTAAAAATGCTAATGCAGCTGTAGAAACTAAATCTTTCCCAACATAAAGGTGTTATAATTAAAAGCATATTCAACCTTAAAATGTTCTACAGCAGTGAGTGAATAGGATGACTTCCAGTTTGTGTCTAAGGAAAACAAAGACACAAAGAAATGCACATACTGGTTCTGGGGTTGATTCTGTCAGGACATGAGTGGCTATTACAGGTAGTTCTCTTCTGGAGTCTCACTCCGTGAGCAATCACTCCACAAAAGCCCATTTTTATTTCAGGGGGGCCAAGGCTGCTACAAGGTGTTGACAGATTTGTGGCAGCACTGTCTGGGTCCTGCTGGATGTAGTTTTAGGTAAAATCCACAGCCAGTTCCCAAACTAGCTGTTAAAACCACCTCCAGCAAGCTCTTGTTTTCTGCCAGTGCCTCCCTAAGCTGGGAGCTTCTCTTCGTGTCACTTGTGCTGCCCTGGGTAGTGAGGCTTCAACCTGGAAGTCCCTGACCCTGGAACACTTGTTGCTGCTGGTGCCGTATGCAAAAGGAGCAACCCCAAGGAGCACTCCGAGAGGCTGACGCAGGAGCATCCGGGGGTAGGAGCTGGAGCTAAGGGTTGTGATGTTCGCACGTGCTTCAGGTGCAGCCAGAACTGGTTGTCCATGTTTTGGGAAGAGCCACCCCCTCATTTTATTTCCAATCTCTTGTTTTCTCATGTGTGAAATGGGGTAGTGATGTGATGCTTCCCTCACTCAGAGAACACTTTCAGTTTCATAGATGAGAAGTCTTTTATACGACTGATGTATGACATTTTTTCTGGGAAGTCATAACTCAGCCATGAAATTTCACATTTTTTTTTTCTTTTTTGTTGCTAGCTTCAATCTCTTGTGCTTTGCTCTACAGGAATTCCCTTTGCTTCCCCCTGTAAGATAAACATCATTTAAATTCACTCTGTCCTTTTGAATTTCAGAGTTCAATCTGACCATGGCAGCATCGTTGCATCTGTGATGTTTTAAAGATGTAAGAATGGCAAGTTTTGCACTTACATCTAGCTCTCTAATTTTGCAGCGTGCCACCAGACAGCAACAGTAGCCGTATTTCCAAGGGAGATCAGCTATTGAGTTATTTCAAAGAAAATGAGGTTGTTAAGTGCTCATTTTGTTTATTTTTTTATTATTTGGCAAATGCTATATAAGGTGGCTCTAATACATCAACAGGCACATTTTATTTTCCTCTCTTTTTGCTTCCAAGCCTACCTGCTGATGTTCTGTGACCCAGCCAGCCATAATGGTACCAGACAGGACAGTCTCTTGCGCTAATAACCCGTGAATTAAAGCATCCCCCAGCAAGCTCTTAGCGTGATGGATTGTAGCAATGACGTGTGGTTAAAGGGTCCCCGAGCGGGCCTTGACATGATAGACCAGAGCAGTTTGGGAGGTCCATTGTTGTCGATGATCTGCTGATGATATGAACATCTCTGGAGGAAGGGTGGAGCGGGAGGCGGAGGGAGGCTGTAAACAGCGGCTTTTGCTCTGTCAGATGTTCAGGCTGCCTGTTACAAATGGAAAGCTGGCAAGGGAAGCTTGTGGTGCTTGGGATGAACTGAACAACTGGTCACGAGGAGGTTGAGGGTGCTCATCGGTTTGCCAGGGACGAGCACTGAGAGACCAAAATACTTAGAACCCTCTTGACGAAGAAAAGCTTAAGTCTCAACATTAAAAATAGATGCTTTTTATCTTGCATGTGATACAAAATCTCTTGTGATATGGTATTTTTTTATTACACTTTAGCAGCTCCGAGCAGTCTTGGATTAGGCCTGTATCACAACAGTAATACACAGGAGGCTATGTTTTGTCTTGCTATGACACCAGCTACTATTGTTTTTGATCTGCAGCCTCTGAAGAGGGATGCTGCATCTTCTACGGAAGGTGTTATGAGTGCAGATTAGTTAGACAAGTGCTGGAGTGAATGCATAAGTAGTGATTTTGCATAATGAGGTATGTGAAGTCCCAGTGGAGGTTGTTAAAACAGATAGACAGCCTGTGGTAAACAACAAGGAAGGTAGGCTTTGAAAACAGATGGCTTTGAAAACCTGGCAAATGACTATTCCATACTTAAAAATCAGTTTTGTTAGTGGAAAATATCTTATTTAAAAAGAAAACCTGAAAAAGCTTAGCCTGCATATTTTCATAAACCTGAATGTGGTGTTTAAATTCTCTGGGTAACCTTCTATCATCTGTCTTTCCTGCTGTACGTGTGTCTGAACGGTGGAGGCAGCGCACTGAGTGTCCTGAAATGTTCCCCAGTCTTTGTTACCGCTTTGACTCCATCTAGGTGTGCATTTTTCATTGGGAAATTCATCTTGCAATCCAAGGGTTAATGCATCTTGGTAGATAGACTCTGAGTGAAATGAGAACCTAAAGGAACGTTCCTTGTAGCTGCAGAGGGTGCAGAGAAGCCCGTTGCCACCTGAGATGCTCATAGCTAATGTTAGAGATGAGATTCTGGTTTTGCACCGATTTTCTGTATCTTTTATGCCTTCAGTGTGAGGAGGTGTGAGGCTGGGACCAGGCTTCCTTTGGGCTGTGGTGAGTCAGTGGGTCTGGGAGGTGCTGGTGAGCTGGCAGCGAGGTGCACAGTGATTTCTGGTGTAACCTGGCTGGGGCTCACACTCGGTGTTCTCCTGCGGAATAACTGCAACAGAAACTGATGGAGTATTAACTGCAGCTCTAATAGTGATTGCAGTAGTTCCAGAGGCTTGAGGGCCTTGCTCTGGGAGTAGTGACACGGAGGCACTCGGTTGTAGTGACTGTGAAGGACCTTCCCCCATGGCATGAACTGTGGATGTGAGACTATTTTAATATAAAAATGCTTTTCCTGCTTTTCCAGTGTAAGCTCTAAAGGCTTTCCTGTGTAGGTGCGAGTTACTCTGTGGCCTCTGGGTAAATGCATTTTCCTTCTGGACATTGGTGATTCCTTCCAGGACATGAAGGGGGCCAGTGAGAGAGCTGGAGAGGGGCTGTTTCTAAGGGCATGTAGCAAGAGGATGAGGGGCAATGGTTTTAAACTAGACAAGGGTAGATTTAGATGGGATGTTACTTTACTCTGAGGGCGGTGGAGCACTAGAACAGGTTGTCCAGGGAGGTGGGGGACGCCCTGTCCCTGGAGACATTCAAGGTGAGGCTTGATGAGGCTCTGAGCACCCTAATCTGGTTGAGGATGTCCCTGCTTGCTGCAGGGGGTTGGACTAGGTGACCTTTGGAGGTCACTTGCAATCGGGGGCATTCTATGAGTCTATGATCAGGGTTCTGCAGACTCGATTGAAGGATGGTTCAAGTGGTCCGATTCATTTCTGAAAGAGATCACAAATGCAGCTAGGAGATTTCTCAGTCCCCATTGTCTGCTGGAAAAAAAAAAAAGACAAGTTCCTATGATTTGGGAATAAGAGATGGGTCATCCCATGTCCTATGAAAAACAGGGACACTGGGACCTGTCAAACACTCGCCTGCCGGCACTGCCTTGGCCGATCTGGTCCGTGCAGTCAGCCAGAACAGTAATGCCAACAGCAAAGCTGCTTCTCCAGTGGTGGCAGGTCATGCTCTGAAATCCCAGGAGTCTGGGGTTAGAGGAGGACAGCTGCTCTGCTCCGCTCCGCTGCTTCCCAGCGTGTCAGAGAAGTGCTGAAAGCGGGACTGCACCTGGAGATTGGCACAAAGCATCTCTGGCACATGGCTGGTGCTGGTCTCCCAGGGGTGGGAGCCGAGTGATGCTCACAGTGTTGTGGGAAGTGTCCCTGTCCCCTTTGGCTTGCAAGGTCGTGGCTGGGGACAAGCCCCCTGAGACCAGCAGTGGCCCGGAGCTGGGGCAGGTGTGGGAGCGTGGCTCTACTTTCACTGACGTTAGATGGGAGAAGTAGGTGTTTAGAAAGTAAGAGAAGCAAATTTTAGCCACTTCATCTTCTCATAAATTAAACGAAGTACTTGCTGAGTAGCTCATTTTTCAAGGTACCAAGTACAGCTGTTGAGAATTTTTTGCCATTATGTTGTTTTTAATCAAAAACTGCTGATTATAAAACTGGATTTGTAGGCAAGAGGAGGTAGTGGATTTTTTGCAGTAATTTCCTGTTGTGATTAATTTCAATGTGGCCTATTTTAACATTTTCCAAATGACAAAGTAGGGTTCCTTGTTGTTATTTGACATTGTTATCAACATTTAATGCTAGAAATATTGGTTTCAGTTGAAATACAAATTAAATTATTATTGCCCTGGTCCCTTTCCCCTGCTCCCCCCACCCTTGAATTTTCTTTAATTCCTTGCCTTCTGTCTAGCTGGATTTTGAATTTTAGCTGCGTCTGCAGATGGAGATCTCTGGGTGAGCAGCAACTGTAAAGTCTGACAGGACAGGAATCTGGTTTTGTTTTCTGCTTGGAGAGAAATCTTAGTTACACGGGGGTTGATCGGAGCTGAGAGGATTTGCCACTTCTGTGATGAGCTGTAGGTTTTCTCTCCTGTTGGGTATTTGTACCCATTGCTGAGGCACTTCTAGAGCTCTGCCAGGCTCCGTGTGATGCTCAGCATCATCTTTAAAAGCTCACTTTTTACCAGTGTGACTTGCTCTTCATATCCGAGAGTAGGATTCTGAGATAGGTTTTTCAAAAGCACTTTGGTTAATGTACTGAAAAAACCACCCAGTGTTGATAATTTTTGTACCTAATAAGACAAACTGCTCGGAAACATCTCGCCCTAAGTGTCTAAAGTTTTAATGTGTTCTGTGCTGCAAAAGGATTGTTATAAATGTCTGTCCAGGATGTCTGAAGTTGGTAGAGAATAAAGGAGAAGGGACAGTGCTGGCCTGTCACTAACAGGTTAACAACAACTCGGATATCCCTGCACTAAAAATATTCACCTGGTGTTTCATTTGGTTTTTGACGTTCAGGGAACCCGGCTGTTTTCTTTCTGACACTCCACTGCCTCTGCAATACTGAAAACCACGCCAGTGTTTCCCAGTTCCAGGACTCCTGTTAGGAGTGTTTATTACACGTGGGGGCAGTAGCAGACCATACAGATGCAGAGCATGGTAATCCTGGCTGGCTTGATTTACGCGTCTGCAGTGTACAGGGGGATATTCAGTATTCGTTGGCTGGCTGGATGTGTGACAGATATTGGCAAGAAATATTAACTTACATCCAAGTTTGTCTTAACTAATAAGTGATGAGCAAAGAGAAGTTTGTATTTGCTGTCTTAAAAAGATCTGGGAATCGAAACGGTTGAAGGATAAAGATTCCAACGTCGACGCGTGGCCACTTTCATCTCTTCAAACATCGCAGGTGCCATCAGAAGCCAAAAGTGAAAAGACTGCTCTTGAGAACAACATGAAACCATTTGTCTTGTGCCTTGCAATCAGCACCTGTATTAAATAGTCCAGTTTTGTCCAAGGTATTTTTGCAGCTCTTTTGAATACATTTTCTGTGATACAGTTGGTGGAAAAGTTCCTCTAGTTTCTGAAGGGATAACCAAGTGCTTAAGTGCTTTGCTGGATCCAGGCCAGAGCCAGCATTTTGCAGAATAGAGCCCAGGACAACTCAAATCTCAGTTTTCTTCACAAACTCTGGTAAACAAAGTCTCTTGATAGCCCGTGAGTGCTGCAGCAGCAGCAATGTCCCAGCTTTCCAGATGGCAAAGAGAGTGGTTAAGTGACTTGCTCCAGGGAGTTGGGAGATGAGTGAGGCTGGGCAGATGTAGGAGGCGGACTCTGGGGATGATTTTGTTGGCTGGGTTTATTACATGTTTGTTATATTTATGCTGCTGCCTGGGTGGTGCGATTGGGATGTAATTGCCTGAATCCGTCTGTTCTGAGAGGTGTTTTCTGAGAGTATACCTGGAGCTCTCGGGGGTGACGATGAAGGGCTCTGGTTGCTCTGTAACGGGGTAATTTGGATGACACCAACGTGCTCCCAGAGCGAGTGGTAGGTCTGCTGGGGGTGATGAGTTGCAGAAGGGAAATGCCGATGCTTTGGTGCGCCTGGTCACCCTTGGTTCTCAGTGTGTGAAAGGAAGTACTAGAAAAAGAATAAAAGCAAGAATAGGAACAAACAAAAGTGCTGAGTAACACCTTTTTATTTCTTCTATCCTTGCATTTGGAGCTTACGTTTGTAACTCCAGTCAGGAACTCACCTTAACCAATTATCCAAGGCCTTCCTGGTAGTGTTCTGTCATAACACAGGGAGTTACACAGGGTGTTATTTTAAGGTAATACATTCTGTGTATTAATCATTGGTTGTTATTGACTTGGTGACACATTGCTGTTGGTGAAATGAACTGTGATATAATTAGGAGCAAATAATACCCAGGCATGCTGTGCTAATTATTTTTATGTGAACCCAATTCATAGCTAATATAAATAGCAATATTAATCACAGCAAGTATCAATATTTATGCAGCATGCTTCCATTTAAGTGCAGCTGTAGACGACGGTGCTCGTGCGTACGCTGAAGAGAGGGGCGTACATGGGTTCGTCTTTTTAATCACTCCATTATGGCCATTACATGACACAAGGGGAATTGTTCCGTGGTTATAGCAAAGAACTCAAAGATGTTACTCAGGGCTGCTTCTCTGCAGAATTCCCAGGTCTTCAGTACAACAAACTGAACAGCTTGTAGAAGAAATTTGTATTTATCTGCTCATTTTTCCCTCCTCCCATTCCTAACCATGCAGAGGCTGGTAGCACCTCGTGGCCTGTGACTCCACTGGCAGAGTGCTGGGTGCAGCGGGAGTCTTGAGAGGATCTGGTGTAGGAAGAAGCAGTTCGGTGTGTTCCATTTCCATGGAAATTTCTCTGAAGATGAATCTGATTTGGCTGAGTCAGGGCCATCTTTCTGTCCCTCAACTTCCTCATCTCGGAAAGCTTCTGTCACACAAGTGTGGCCAATGGAAAACTCCCCGGCCCCCGCAGGCTGTTCATTCTAATAGAGCCAGGAGAGTCTGTCTTTGGGTGCCAGTGTAGATCCAGGAGCTTTGCTTGTTCCCGTGGCTCCTGCTGGGGTCCCAGCTTTCCTCTTCCTTACTGGTTTTCCCAGGATATTGCTTTGAATGAGTGTCATGGATTGCTTCTGGCTCAACCTTACGCTGAGTGTGCACCTGCTCTGGGAAAGGCAGCGTTGGACTGCGCTGGTGAGCGGGGTGACCAGACCATGGCAGTAGTGGCACTGGGAGGAGTCCCAGGGCTGGGAAAAGCAGGTCTGAAGATTGGCATGTGATCCTGACCCTGGGCAGGGATGTGCAGTGCACGCTGCAGAGGTGCACTCAATAAATTAGATGATGATGTATGGCATAGTACATCACATTCTTGAAGGCAAGGCATATATACTCACCAGATAATGTGGAGCATGTGAAGTATTGAATATATCAAGGATAGATTAATCTTTGTCTGGGAGTAGCCCTGCACATTTTCTGTCTAGCTGAACCAATGCTGTATAATTTAAACTGTAGAGGGGAGTGTGTGTGCTCCTGTATTTGGACACGGGAGGAACATGTTTGTGTGTGTTCCTTGTTAGAGGGTGTCAGGCTACTCATCTGTTCCTTTTAATAGTGAAAGAATTCTCTCTGTTATTTTGCAGAAGAAAATGTTCTCCTTGTATCCAAGGCCATTTTCCTAGATGAGGAGCTGTGCCCTGTGTCAGATGCCACCCAAACTCCGGCGCAGCAGTGTGTCCTGCCCTTGGCTTTGCAGGCAAGTGAGTTGACTTCTTTCAGACCTAACCAAAGGCAGCAGTGGCTGCAGCATGTGCTGTGCCATTTAGTACCCTCCTCAACGCATCAACCAAATAATCAAAGGCTAGGAACTGACAGAATGACTTGTGTGGTGCTTTGGGAAGTGTCTGATTAAAAAATGGGTATTTTTCTGTTGGAAGTAGGTGTGACGTGAAAGGTTAGCTGAAAACTTCCCTGTTTTGTTTGTGTTTGAGGACTGATATTTTGTGTAGTTAAAATTGTTACAACTACTTTCACCTCAACAATTTGCATCTGCTGTATTAACATGAAAATGTAAAACCTTGGTACAATGTATGAAATGATGATTAATTTACAGCATTTATCTTGGTTTACTAATCATTCTGTTTTTAGCTGATAATTTTATTTGTAATCTCCACAATTAAATTGCCATAAAATACCATAGTTACAAAGACGTTCATGAGCAGTTGAAAGGATATGACACATTGTAATTTAGGAATTAATGCACACATGAAAAAGGCAAATTCAAGAGAACGCTACTAATACATGTACATTGTGGGGAAAAACAAAGCAGGGGGGAAAAAAAAGCTGCAAACCACAAGATAAGCACATGAGCAGTGCAGCTGTATCACTAAATGAGGGTTTAAAGATACGGTAAATTCCATCCCGCCATCTCCGAACAAAGAGTAACAAAGGGCAGAGAAATGTAACAAAATAATCTGGTGCTGAGCACGAGTGGTACCAGCTGGGAAACGTTCCCAGTCCACGCCTGATTAAGCTTGGCCTTGGTATCTCTGGTAATGCTTACAGTGAAAAAATGTCCCCTGTTTAATGAACCTCTGGGGACCCCTCTCCCCACTGCAGCAGCTCTGAGGAGCCCCACGAAAGGATCGGGAGCTGTATTTCCAGGGAACGCAAAGCTGAGCAAGATGCTCTTTGTCTGTGGAGTCGGGTAGTCCCTAATTACAAGGGACCCGAGTACAGGACGAGACCTTTGAAGACTGCAGCGGTCGCCACCACGCATCGTCAGAGTCCGAAGCCCATCTGCGTAGCCCGGCGATGTGCCGCCCTCACTGCTGGGTGTGCGCTGCCTGGCAGGGCTCAGGGCTGGCTGGTTGCACGCAGACTGGTCTGTAGTGCTGGGGAGCTCTGGTTTGCTCTGCCTTCCATGAGTGCTGCTCAGGCCGTAGTTGAAGTCTAGGGCTGGGCACATCTGTGTAAGCTGCTGTCTGAGGTACGGGGATACCGGCGGTGTCAGCCAGGTCCTCCTCACCTGTGTCCCTCTTCGGGTGACATCATCAGTGCCCAGCAGTGTCATAGGAGGGAACACACGGTGTCTATAATCTGCAAACAATACAGAATAGAAATGGTTTGGTTTTTTGTTTGTTTTTTCCTTCAGAGCAACACCCAGAAGCTTAAGAAAGGGGGCAAGGGGATAGTCACGATAGTGACACGGCTTTTGATACGTTTTATGTGCCCTTAAGAGTGTAGTAGAGTTGGTTTATTTGTTTGTCTGGTTACTTGCTGTCCTGTAATGATCAGTCATTCTGAACAGCACAGATAGGGTTATCCTTTTTAGATTACTGTAATTGCATGAAGGAGAAATTTAGAGTTATGTTTTCCTTTTCTTGACTGCTAATTGTGTAGCTCTATTTAGGTTCACCGGGAGAGATCTGTTTCCTTCACGGCATAAGAGAGACATAAATTACATGAAATTACAGAAGTTTTTTTCCACCCTGTGCAGACAACCCTTTGTCATGTGTTCCTTCTTTGTAGAAAACAGTCATTAATCTCACACAATACAGTAGGGAATCTCTTGATCAGGAAATCAAGAGTTCAACCAGGCTTTCTTTGAAGGATGCTTTCACAAGGCGTGGAATATCCCATGGCAAAAGTAAACCTGAGCAATAAAGAGAAGAGCTGAAAGTGGTAGAGGTAGAACAGCAGTAATCCTTTGGTTACTTTGAACCATCCTGGGAAATTGCAATGTATACCTACAAAAGAATGGGAAGAGTTTAAAGAATGGTGTGATAATGGGAGACAGAGCCTGTACCTTAATGGGTTGCACTGTTTATCGGGAGCCTGGCTTCCAAACACACTCATTTCTTTTCATGACACTGTGGATGGAACTGCACGTGTCTGTGGGTCACTGCTGTCACCCTGCTTTCATTCACACATCCCTTCTAACTAATAATGAACACCTAAGGCTAGCAGACATTTTTTTAGTTAGCTCAGTCCCTCGGGCACAAACTATATTGTGGATTTTACATTCCCCAACTCTCGCGTTTTCTGTTCTAGCGTTACCTTGATAATACACATGCTGCCATTCACTAACCTTTTATAGCTTAACTGGTTTAACCCCGGGATTTTGATGTAGAATACTGAATACACTTTCATTTAAACCCCCGTAATGGGAACAACTGGTCACTTCTGATTTCATTTTCTCCGAGCATGTTACCTAAGCTGGTACCTGGCCGGGTGATTTCTGTGCCATTAACTCTCAGGTGACCGAGTTGGTTATAGATAGCTGCAAGGTAAATAACCCTCGGGTGTCACCAAGGGCTTCCCTTCTGTCTGAGCAGGTGAGGCTCTGTAAGTCAACACATTTTTTCCCTGCTCACATCAAATGGTGAATGAATAACCCTCCTGCCTCTAGCTCTTTGCTCAGCGCCTGCCTCCGTGCGCGTTTGGGCTCTCCGCCTCCGGCAGGTGTTCAGCCGGGAGGTGTCGGGGTTACAGGGTAGTGCAGGATCATCAGGGAGCACACAGCAGGGACTACAGTGTGAGATTCAGTGGGAGAGGCAATGACATTATTTTTTAAACATTGGGTGGTTTTCTTTTAGCTTACCAGTAGCTTCTGGGCAGCTTTTCCATTTGTTTGTAATGTTCTCTTCATTGATGCTGCGTCCCAGTAATCAATAAAACTTGATTAAGGATAATGGTGAAAAGCAGCAGCCTGCAACCTCATTAAATGTAAAATCCAGTACGGTGTGGTGACTAGAGTCAAATAAACATGACTCAAAGGACAAATATGTGGCTACAGGAGAGAGGAAGCTGAAGCTGATATTGCCGGGTGTTTATTTTATTCTCGCTGACTGCCCCCCACAAAGGAAGTTGCTGCTTCCATGAGCTGCAGATGGAATTAGAGCTGGACAGGAGGATAATCCTGCACAAATAAGTGTCTTCTTGAAGATTTGTTTTCCTTCCAGATCAAATCAGAAGGGCTGATTTAGAGTGACTGAGAAAACAAACTAATTAAGGGAAAAAATTGTTTTGGAGGTCAAGTGAATGCTTTGCTTAACCTTAAAAGAGACATCTTATTTTTGTCTTGAGTAGTTTTAAGCACTGAATCTGTGATTAAAAACAATTGACATTTGGAGTGAAACACCAGTCCGCAGTTTTTAAAATTGGAAAGATCTTTTTTCCTTTCTCTGGATATCTTCCTAAGCAGCAGAACATTAATGCCAAGTGTGCTGTTTGACTTTGGATTCTTCCACCCTCAGATGGTCTGAGTGCCACCAGCTCTCTTTGAAGGTCTGTGGTGGAAAGGAACCTGCCTCTTGATTTTGGGGACTGGTGAGACTGACCGTCCTCAGGCTTGATGATGGAATTAGAAAGCTGACAGCTGCCTACTGCAAATCTCTGAAAATTGTATCAGTGACTAGAAAATAATGCAAAGTTTGCTTTAATGCAGTTGGGGATTTTTCATTACATGGGAGTGTCTCAGCTAAACACTGGGAGCTGTGACTTCAAACCAGTGAAACAACATTGGAAGTCTCTAAGATTGGAAAGTTTCGCATGGATTGTTCGGTGCTTGTTGGGATCCCATGTATCTGGTGAGAGAAGAGCTGTCATGGCCTCAACTCCTGCTGCACTCTATGCTGAAATACTTCAGGCTGTAAGTCCAATAAGGGGCAAAACTTGGTCTCTGGAGAGTCCTGCCTCACAAGGTGCTTGTGACAGGATTAGAGGGTTGAGTTCAAGACTTTGGGCTGGTCTGTATGTGGGGGTGGCTGGCTGCTGCCCTTCATCCCAGCGCAGTCGGGAGAGTTTTGGGGTAGCATTTTCCCTTGCTCACATTCTCTGGCAGTACCTCTTCTCTCTCGTGGTTCTTCAGCTGCACTATGTTGGAGCTCAGCCATTGCACAAGCATCAGAGACTCACACCCTCTAAGGAATTGCTAGATTCTGGCTCTCAAACCCACTGTAGAATTGAAAATTGAAATTAGAAAGCAATGTTCCAATTCCGACATTTTCGAAAGCTAAAAGATGTTAGAGGTACCTGATGCATCTTGGTCACTTGCTGTGTCAATGCAAACTTGGCATCATACTTCAACTTGCCCAGTTATTCGAGGCTGTGTTTGGAATGGTTTCTCTTCTCCTTTTCCCCCAAATGGAAAGTTAAATGCAATCCACTTTCTGGAAGCTGTTTTTAATTTCGACCATCCAGTGACGTGCTCCAGTAATGAAACCTATGCCTCTATTTAAAGGTCCTTTGTGTAATTTATAAGCCTATTTTCTTTCCTCGTAAATTCCCACCCTACTTTCTAGGGAGGCAAAGTGCACTTGAGCCACTCTCCCAGGAGACTTCCATACTGTGCATGTAATAACTGTGAGATGATAACTTAGCCGAGCAGTGCTGAGTGCACTCAGCTTCCAGCACCGTGCAGGATTGGGTCCTCTGCTTGACCCCGGTATGAGCCAACAAGGGGCTGGTTTTCTTCCAGGAAGTACAATTTTTGGTGTGTAATTTTTTCCAAAGCACTGACTCCGGGGAGGAGGGGCTGTGGATTTTCCTTTTGCTCTATTTCTGTGCAAGTCTCTGACACGAATGGTTTTTGAAGTGTCTTTAAGATGCTGCAGGGCAACCATATTTCTCATTTAAAAATATCTTTTAAGTGACTGCAAAGTTTAGATGTGTGTGTTTGCATTCCTAACAGAACATGGGCACAAAGGTACAGCTGGTAACATGCACAGCAGCTCAGCTTGGTCAAGCTACACCAGCGTTGCAATTTCTCTTCGGTCCTGCGGTTGGGGACCTTTTAGATTAAATTCATTAGTTCATGGTAGTTTTGAGATGTAACATAAGCTTCCAAAGGGATCTTAAGCTTCTCTTTTTTATTAAAATGAAATCTTCCCTTGGCATTTCTCTAGGCACTTCTCCAGTCACAAATAAAAGGGACACTGCTGAAGGATATTCTGCTGCACACTTAAATGCCAGCAATCCAATTAAAGGAATGTTTAACCTTTTGTAAATAAAGCTATGGCTTGCACTGCCTTTTGGCGAAAGGAAAGAATTAACTAATTTATTATTAAGCTCCTTACCCAAGACTGATGTATGTATTCACAGTGTGGTTTACAGCTTTATAAGGCCAGAATGCTATTAAAATTGTTCTGTCCCAGAAGGTCAACTGGCTGCAGATACAGAGACTGTGATTTCACGACAGCTCTGCAGAGTGAGGTCCTTCTCAAAGGTACCTCTGAGTCTTTTGCAGTCTCTAGCTGCAGAAGTCCTGATCCAGATGTTAGATGCTTCACAGCTCTTTTTACATTTCTGTTTTTTGAATATGGCTTTTGTTCCAGTTGGGGCATTTTCCAGTTGCAAGCAGTACATGTGGGGTTAGATAGGAGTGGGTTCAAACTCTGGCGTACATTGTTCTGAGCATTTTCAAAGCTAAACAATTCTAAATCTGGGTGTCAGTTTTGTATTGCTGGTAGAAAATGTACACAGTGTAGAGGGCTATGGTATAACTTCATCTCTGCTGCTTCTTTTGCTACTACTGGGAACTGGACTCGTCAGGATGTTTTGTCCGGGGAGATTTGGCAGAGGTGTCAGCGCAAGGCTCGCTCAGCCAGTCCTGGTAGCAAACCTGAGAAAGGTTTATAATGGAGAGAAGGGGAGGTAAATTAGGAGTCTGCCCACTTTTCAGTGTCCTTTAACTCTGTAGGGGTTTAAAGAGAGCGCTCTGTGGCGGTGGGAACACCCATGTAGCAGTTTTGGTGGTAAAGCTGGAGCAGAGGCAGGGCACCCAGCTGGGGCTGTATGTTTTGCCTGACAGGCTGATAGGCTTTGGACATGGGAGCCATCCTGAGTTCTGGGCTGGGAGTAGCACGCTTCAGACTGAACTGCAAATGGAGAGCGAGTACACAGTGCAGATTTCAACCCTGCTGCTCCTGTTCCAGATCAGAGAAGAAGGGCTTGTGTACCTAAAAGCTCACGTACGTTTTCCAGCAGTGAGAGTTGGATTAGCCCAGGATGTGGCCCCTGTATGTGAATCCTGGCTTAACATTTCAGGATGTATTTCTTGCTTTCCTGTTGTGGCATCTCAGAGAGAGGCTGCAGCAGCAGCTCCGAATACCTGAGGGCATGTTTCTGAGGGACCGTGTGGCTCAGGCCAGTGGATCGCAGTGCTGGGCTCTCAACAGGCAGGAGGGTGAGCTTCAGCAGCCCCGGACAAGTGCCGAGCGTCCCCAAGTGCCAGCTGGCCTGGCAGCCCGGGCAGCAGTGGCTGGCAGCCTTTGGGGAGCAGGACAGATGACATTACATTGCAATTACCGTTTCTCACAGCGCTTTTACTTTTGTCTGCACATCTCATTTGGTCCAAACACTTCGCAAGTACGGGCTGAGAAAAACAAGTATTCATTATCCAGCGAGGGAAGTTCTTTCCTCGGTTAATGTATGTGCATTTGCTGTGTGGAAAAAGGTTAAATGGTAACGAGAAGGATTGGGCAGGAGTCCAGCACTTTATAGCCGCACTGGGACAGAGCCTGAGTTCTGTATTAACAGTTTTTCAAAATTCCTTGTTCCTGAGGCCACAGTGTGAGCAATAATAGCAGCATAAAGAAGGATGTTGAGTAGCAGGAGCGGAGGGCAGCGCTGTGCATTACCATCGTGTTCAGACCGTGCTGATTATTGTTCTGTGGCCAAGTCCTAAACACCAGTAATTTTTCAATCTCTTTGCGATCTGCTCCTGTGAAGTGTTCTGTGGCTCTGAGTGAGAAGGGCTGTACCGGGGACAGGGGGTTGCCCATGTAGTCTTTGGACTATTTTGCCGCAGTTGAGAATCACAGAGCTAAAGCAGGAGACGTCTCAGGAGCTGCCCGTTCAGTAGGGAGGTGTCCAGGAGAAGGCTGAGGACAGCTGCTGGTGCAGCAGGCTGCAGTTTGAGAGCGCGCACAGGCTGGAGAGAATCTCACTGGGTTCTTGCACTGTTGGGCACTCTTGCACACAGTGCAGTGGTGAGAGCGGTTCCACCTTTGCATACCCTTTTTTATTAGGTTGTGTTGTTTTAAACAACGTGACACCTACGTCCTTCTGTCAGTTTTTGGGGAGGACAGCAGTGCAGGGGGCTTGAGGAAGAACATCTCAGTGTTGATAGTTTCTCCAAGGGAGAACTGTTATCTTGCCAGGATTTGTGCACCAGAAGTCACCGCGGGCGGTTCCGATGGTGGGCAGACGTTGCCAAAGAGCGGCAGCGCTGCTGCCGTCTGCGGGCCTGGTAAAGGAGCTCTGCTCTGGAGGTTCCCCGAGGCCAGCCTAGCACGTTGTGGAACTGATCCCAGTGCGCTCTGGGATGGGCTCCTGAGTGTCTGTAATTGGTGGGAACACAGAGGGCTGTTGTCTGCCTGTCTTCGATGTTTGTGGTTTGCCAGCTGGCTTGTTCTTTTATGTTTGTATTGCTCCTGCTTGCAGCTTGGCATGATGCTGGGGGGGGGGGGGGGGGGGGGGGGGGTGGGTGGTTTTTGGGTTTTGTTTGTTTTTTTAAGTTTGGTTGCAGGGGGAGTTT
>JANHFX010026341.1:0-17092 GCA_027560015.1 Chloroceryle amazona
TTACCACCCTTCCTAGATGAGGAATCATTTTCAATATCCGCTAGGCTTTCACTGGGATTTCTGGGCTGAAAAGTATATTATTTATAAAAAAAAAAATCCCATTATCACCCTGGAGGCCTTCATACTCCAACAGTCTTTTCTCAGAAAACCAGGACACATCTTTCCCATCGTGCAGAATTCAAGTGTACATGGTTCACTTCAGTGTATGTTTACGTTTCTAGAGAGATTCAAATAATTAACATTGAAGGGTACCACATGCCAGCATAACTGGGAAATTTGGCAATCTGGCCTTTGAACCTTTGCCACCGCAAAACAATTTGAATAATACTGACAGATTTACCTGCCCACCATCAATACAGACTGGCATCAACTGTTTGATTTTCAATTTAAGAATAGAATGGGCTCTTTTTGGATGCCACAGGTCAGGCCTTGCACTTCTGAGGTTTGAGATCCCAGGGGACCCAGTCCCTGGGAACGCCTGACATTCCTAACAGAGGACCATGGCACAGGGGTGTTGGTTCCAGGCATGATCTCTGGTCTGATGGGTTTAGCATTCCTCCTGCTGGAGCAAAGTCCCAACCCCGTGGCCAACCCACACACCCGTAAGTTGGCAGCTGGCTCCCAGACTGCCATGTTAGCTGGTGCCCTGGGAAACAGCATCATGAACCAGGAATATGAAGAAAACAAGGAAAAGGAGAAAATATGAGGTAAATGGAACTTCTGTTAAAGACACACAGAAATTGTAAACATCCTCTGTGACAGAGGTGGATTTTGGTGGTCATAAACCAGGCCTCTACTCCAATTTCTTGAAACTACTCAGGCCAGAATGTCAAAAGTCCTTTGAGCCCCCCTAAAACCAGTGTATAACAAAGGCCCTTAGAAAGGCATTAGCAGTTTCACAAGTGTGCAGAAGAAGTGTGTTCACTGAAGGGGTGTGTTCCATTTCTCTTCAATACAGAAGATAACAGCGAGTACCAGCAGGCAGAATGAGACTCAACAGCTCAGTGGTCTAATCTGGTTCCACAGCTCCTGTGTTAGCCTGTTTTGCACTGCTACACACCACCTTAAAGGAAAACTGCAGTATAAAGAACTATCTAATTACTACACCAAATCACTGCACAAATTTGGTTTGGTTTTTTTTTTTGTGTTTTTGGGGGGGGGGTTGGGTTTTTTTTTGTTGTTTCTTTTTTTTAAACAGGAAGTTATCTTTGCAACAACAGTTAACACTGAGAAATCAAATCCTACAAGAACACATATGAAACAGGAGCCTTGAGAGCTGTGTTAGTGTAACTCTGGGCTTTGTATCTCAGCTTAACAGTAATTTTAATAAAGAAACAAACAGCACTTATGTTATGCTTATCAGAATGAATTCAAAGTAATACTCTGCAAAAAGAACATTATTCCACAGAAATGGGGAATGTGATGAACTGTTAAGAAGAAAAACTGTCCAAAAAATTCTGCACGTTACCAGGGATCAAAAGTTTCTAGTTTCAGTCCCAGATGTATCCATCCAGACTAAGCTGTCTGTTTCTATAGCTTTCTACAAAACCTAAATAAAGTACATAGGATGTTTTCTTAAATATGGAGAAATTCACTGCATCTCATTAATAGTCAACTGTAAATGGACAGTGAAATTTTCTGGGCAGGGACATTATCTAATAATTTTATAAAGTGCTGTGTACATTCACAGTGCTATATAAACATTATATACAGGAAAAAAAAAACAAAACAACAAACAAAACAATCACTGCAGTTTTCCTTTGGCTTGTTAATGTGTTCACCCTTCTAGCCTGTCTCCTACTTTAGAGATGATTTACTAAACCCCCACCCATGGCATACAGTTAAGAAAATTTCCAAGAGTGGATGGCGCTTGACAAAGGCTACATGGAGTCAGCTCTTTCTCACCCAAACTTGGATGGACTCAGTTCTCCTTCCCCATCTTTTTATTCATCAGCTGTTCTGCGGTATTTCTGCTCTCCCTTCTCTTCTCCCCCATGGCCGTGTGGTGTCAGTTCTGCTCCCTTTCTCCTCTCTACCCCAAGGCAGTGTGGTGTCACTTTCTGCTGCTCCCTTTAACCTTCCCTCCCCGCCCCAAGGAGCTGGCATTGGTCCTTCACAACACACACTGGTTACAAACACAGCAAACTTCAAATAAGGGGGAAAAAAAAACAAAAACAAAACAAAACCTCAGCGATATGGCACCTAAACTCCAAAGTAAAACACTGGAAACAAAATCACAAACTTGTCCTCCATCCGAAGCAGGATTCTCAGCAGAGGCTGCAGCCGAGTCTTCAGGGCAAGATGTGCCAGATAGAAGGCATGGATCAGCTTCCAGGACTGTAAAAACACAGCCTTAGGGCTTCGAATCACTAAGTGCGCTCCTCTCCAACTTACCAGAAGATCCTTCTCACTCCAGTCCCGGAGGGGAGGGCGCTCAGTATGGCTTGCTGTCGTTCTTGGAGCGCTTGAGCTGTACTTTCAGGCGCTTCATGCCAATTTGAAAGCCGTTCATTGACTGAATGGCGGCCTGTGCAGAGACAGGATTGTCGTAACTTACAAAACCTGCAGAAAGGAAAATACATCATTAAGCCACGTCAAAGCTGTCCACAACGGCTACGCACAACTGGAAGTGCAGGTACTCAAAGGGTAAGAGTGACTTGCATGAAATGCCACTTTTAGCAGCTCACAACTGTTTTAGACTCTTCATAAAAATGTAAGGGCTCTCAGGCAAAGCACTGCTTCCTGACGTAGGCATCTTTGGCCAAAACATATACAAAGCTCAAGAAATTAAACCAACATTTTCTAAGTCTTCCAACAAAAATGAGAACTGCTGTTTGTTTTTTAGGGACTCACACCTGGGAGAAAACCAAACCTGGAAAATGTTGATCTATATATGAAAGCTCACAAGACTGAAATCACCCTCTTGGCATTATAGGAGTAGAAATGTTTGGAGTGAAGTGGCTGGCAAGGCACTTGTACCACTACAGTGTTTAGATTTCTCTCAGATGAAAAGCTGTGTATCATTGCAGGGAAAGAGCATCCCCACAGTATATTTCTCCGGGGTTTTGAAGGAACCCGTTTTAAAGAGCTCCAGTCCATGGCTAGCATCACTACCTGGGCAGATCATTCCATACGCAGGTGTTACAGCCTGATGCTCAGTGTATTTCTGTGTTCTCACAAAGGATCAGATTGTCCCCACCTTTTGGCTCAAATACTGAAAAATACAGAATACTATATAGGCATAAAACTATCAAAGAAAAGGCTCACCTCTCCTATTCCATCACAAGAAACCTCCATTGATCTACACGGTCACAAGAGCTTACAGCACTACAAAAATGCTGCAACTGCTTGTACTGGCGTTTCAAGTGAGGAAAATAAACCCGTGAATCTCTCCGTCCACGTGCACAGCTTCCTGCTGCACAAGCTAAAGACGAATACATTCTTTGCTCTCTTGGCATCCCAAGCATCAGCAGTTAACTGAAAATAATCTATTTGAATAGTAACCATAGTATGACAGGTTGATATATGGTTTTAGGATATACGTCCAACCCTGATGTGACTCCCATCTAAACACACGGTAGGCAGAGTAAAATTAGGATGAGAGAGACAACCAAAGTTAGGTAGTAAATAACAGCTGAAATGGTTTTACTATTACAAAATAGTCAAGAATTAGGAGGAAGCTTTAAAAATTGCCTTCAGAGCATTTACCAAACATCAGTCAAATGCTCCTGTACTATATGGTAGCCATAAAAAGTATTTATATAAGTCATTCATAATGACAGAGCAGTACACACAGCAAGGTAAACAGCAAATAGACAGAAAGAGGGAAGAACAGAAACTATGCCATGATTACATTTTGCAAATGTGAATCATGGTGAGTTATCTAGAGCCAAAATAGTATAGTGAGGCATAATGGTATGAAATCAGGAAAAGCAAAAAGCCACAGCAAAAATCAGCCAAATACAGTTCATTGCTGACAGTTCAGATTGATTTACTGATTTTATAGGAATATAGAGAGTCACCACTTGACACAGAAGCTAGACTAGACAATATACTGGAAATGAGATTACTAGAAAGAAGCCACCTTTCTGCAGGTAATGATCAGACCCAACGTACCAAAACACTTGCTTAAATTGGTCTGCTTGTCAATGAAAACCTTGGCAGAGACAACATTTCCAAACGGCATGAACATCTGCAGCAGATCCTGATCCCCAAACTCCTGGGGGAGATGGTAGATGAACAGATTGGCTCCCTCTGGACCTTTGAACAACAAGCAGGAACATACATTCAGAAAGAGCATGGATAACAAAGGCCCATGTCACAAAATAAGTGAAAGAGCCATTCAAGCCAAATTTTCTGGATAAAACAATGAAAATGCTGTTCACACGTCTGCAGAATACTTGATTCCAGAATAAATCAGCATGACCATTTGCTGGGATTGATCATTCAAATAATTCTAGCTCTTTCTCACCGTATTTGCTTGTAATTTCCACATTGTGCCAAAAACTGTTCACAGATCTTCGCTTAAATGAAAGCCGAGCAGCGAGTTTGAGCCCCGGATGCTAGCTAAACAAGATGACTATGTAAAGTTCATGCCCCAAAGAAACTAAGGAAATCTCAGTGCAAATAAACCAGGTAACATTACTTGTAATCCAACAGATTATTTTCTAAACATCGTCCTATATCCTGCTGAAAATTTACTCCATTACTTTATGTGATTTGTTAAATTGATCCTGAAACTGAAGAATGAAGAGGTGGACATTAAGTATCTGTGGGAAGAGGTGAAGGACCAAAAGAACAAAATTAACAAACCCACAACCGATTCTCTGAGAATGGCACGTGTCAGGCTGCAAATTCACATACTCCTGTCCTCTGAGAAAATGGAGGATTACAATTACTAAGCACTTAAGACTAGACAAATCCTGGGAAAACCCCCCTGTATAAAAACTACTTTGGACAACCCTTAACAGGGAGGCCTCACAGGATTTTCTTCCTTATCTTCAGTTACAATTAATAAAAAACTGCCACCAAATAAAAGCTCTGCAGATAAGACAGCTCTGAGGGCTGAGTTTGCCCTTTTGGAAACCCCTCTTGAGTTGTCTCTACAGCTTTCTGCCTACCTTCTTTCTGACTTCCTGCTGCACCAATACTCTGCTGTGTTAAGAGACTCTGGTTGTAGAGTGTGGGCAATGCAGCAGCAGCATATTGCTGGATTCCAGAATAAGCCTGTGTGAGGGCTTCCATTGTGCTGCCTGTCCCATTTGAGAGACCACCACTGCCAAGTCCTCCATTTAAGGCTGCCATTCCTGTATAAGAAAGAGGAAATGAAGACTACTGAGTACTGCCACTGAGCCAGACTAGTTACCTTTCAAACACTCTGCAATTACAGAAAGCAGGGAGCAGAAATACACCCCCATCCCAGCCTGCCACAACACCCAGCTTACCTGCTAAAGAGCTAACGTTGAGCCCAGCTGTAGCCCCTGCCAGCGTCTGCAGTGCTCCAAGAGAAGCCATTGGATTAACAGATGAGCTACTACTGGAGCTAGGTGAGGAACCTGCTATTAAAATAAGATAATTAAACTTCAAGCAATGTTTCTTGGTCTTGATAATTCAACTTCATTATTTCTGTAGAAAAGGTAGTAAGGAAGAGATCAAGGCAACACAGTGTTCTTTACGTCAAAAACTAGAAATCCCAAGGTTAATGGATCATGTTGATGGATCATGTTGCTTGTATCATCTAATCCCTTCCTACACTTATGAAAACTTTCTACTTCATTGTAGTGCCTATTCTTTGTGCCACTAGTAATTTCATTAAGTGTCAGACACCTAAGATTCAAACAACATACGAACTTTATCCAAACTTTGTACCTCAACATAAGGTGACCGGCAGCAATGCCCATTTCCTGCTGACTGAAGTGGGCAAGAAACACTTTCTACATATTCACATCTATCCTTGAACATCACACAAGGAGAAAGAGACCTGAAACACAGATCCTAGGGACATTAAAGCAAGCTCCAGTCAAACTGATCATACGGTTTTCCCGTAATGCCAGAAAGGAACCCAGATCATTCTGACACATGAAATAATTTTCCATTAAAAAACCCACTGGAGCAACTAGGGCTGAGGCCAAAAAAAGTCTCGGAATGCACATCCAAAATACACAGGCTAGTGTCTCTGTTGACCGTGCCACCACTATCCTCAGCCAGCGAAGTCTGCAGATGCAGTGCCCAGCAGACTAACAGCCCCCACATCCTACAACAGGCAGAGTTAGTTTGACAGAAACTGACAACAAAAACCATGAGAAAAAAGTCTGCCAAGCTGGTATTTCAAAGGTTCATATTAAGGTCATCCACAAAGATGATGAACATGATACAATCAGAAGATAATTGTATTGTTTAGGATTATATGGCAGTGGTTTTCCCAACGGGTTTGTGGGCTACTTAGAAATCTGAAAAAGGTAAGAAAAGCTGTACACGTTGCTGTTAACCCAGATGTTTATATTTGCTGCACAAGATGCGCTGGAAAATATCTATGGCTTCTACCCATTAAAAGATACTGAAGACTGGCACTGTAGAGGCAGCTTGTAGCCTGAATTCAAGAGGAATTTACCTGTCTGACCACATGAAAAACAGAAGACCTGAAACTTGGGCATTTTCAGTTTCCATCATGTTTTTATTATTCTCAGTTAAGGTGTGTACAGCCATGGGAACTTTTAAAATAACTGATGGCATCTTTCAAGCAGATTCACATGTGCTATATAATCACAACTTCCTATATGAGGCACAAATTCTCTGCTGGAGTGGAATATGGTAACTATTTAAATGGAATACAGTAAACTGGCCTAACCAGTCCCAGCAAAAGCTGTACCTAACAAAAGCTGCACCTAACAAAAGCTGCAGGAGGACCCAGAGAGATGTATTTCCTATCACTGTTCAGTTTTCGTACTGATGGAGGAAATGACAAACCTCCTCTAGGAAAAGTTCTAGACAATCTCTCAAGTCAGAAATTGAATGACAATCTCTCAAATGATATTTTGAGATGCTTGCTCTGAAGGAGATACTTCCTGTCTTATTAGTGGTAGCGTATTTATTACATGTTGGAAAATACAAGAGAACAAGTTATAGTATAATCCTCAAGGTGGTAGGAAAAAAAAATAAAATAGCACAGCTGGCTGAGTAAAAGCCAGCATTTAGGAATAATACAGCTGCCTTGATTTTAGAACATCACTTGGTTCTGAAACTCTTCATTGCTAACCTGTGGAATTCAAGAAAGACACTACACTTGACAGATGAGAGTACCATGAAAAAAACCCAACAACCTACAATCAACCAGCAGTATGGGGAAAGAAACAGAATGGAGCCAAGGCTAGAGAGCAAAGAGAGAATGGATGCCGTTCCTATTTTAAAGGGTTGTGATTTAAAATAAATTCATTTAAACCACTAGAAAGAGCTGAACACTGTTATTTTCATTTAGCCGACTTTATCGGAAATCTCTTTAGTCAAAACAAGAAATGCTTTAGTACTGAAAATGCCAAGGAAATTTAACAGTGTTTGATTTACTTTCTTCACCATATCTATATAGGAATTGCTGTATGGAGTCAGCACCCCATTTCTGATGATGACTGAGGGCAGGTAAGTAATAGTAGAGCAGAAATACAGGGTGATTACAAAGGAATAGTTCCTAGAGATAGTCTGTGCACCAATGCAGCAACTGACAAATTTAGGATTTTTTTTTCAGCCAAGGACAATGTCTTTGTATTAAATTTACAATTTTCATCCATTAATTTCAGTGTATTTTGAACACCAAATTGTTTGACTCTACTGTGTTATAAGGTACAAGTTCTGCAACTTAATTTTGCACTGAACAAAGAAACAGCTCTTATTTTTTGAACAGTGACCTGACGACTTCACCTGGTATCCTGTAATTCTTGTCTTGACATATGTAACGACTGGTCTTTTCCTATTCATCTTCATCAAAACATCAATATATTCGTAGGCTTCAATCATATCCTCCTCCCACATCAGTCTTAATGTTTTTCAGGCTCCCTTGCTGCTCCTCATAGGAAAGTTCCACAGTTCTAGCCATCCTTTCTGTTCTTCTGGCTTTTGCATATTATGTAAGACCAAAGGACAGCATGGAAACCAATAGAGCTCTGGACATGTTCTTCACACTACCCCTAATTATTAACATTGTTTCTGTGTAGTTTTTGTTGGGTTTGGTTTTCTTCTTCCTTGCTACTGAGGTTATGTTTTCTTAGATCTATCCATGAGTTACAGCTAGTGAAACAGACTTATCTTTGAGAGAACTAGCTGAAAATACTTGAAAAGGTTTTCAGAAAATTTGAATAGATAGCAAATAATAAATAGAAAAGGTAATGAAGCTTGGGCAAAAACATCAGCTACAAACTTGTGAAGGTAGGTAAACTGAGGGAACAGAAAGTATCTTCTAATTCAGTCATCTAGCATCCAAACAACAAGCTAACGAGCATTAAAATTGAAGCAATGAATCTGACTGAACTGTACCAGCATTAGTTCCAGCAAAAGCAGAAAGACTATGATGTCTCAAACCAATTTTTCTGGAGACACACTAAAGCCAGCAGAGTCATCTTGTCTTTGCTGGACCTTTAATGGTTGTCTTGGAAAGGAGGAGAAACGGAAACATGCATCAGCTTTTGCAACTGTTCTCTTTTGCTATGGAGGAAAGAGAACTGGAGACAATTTTTATTGATGGGCAAGTCAATAAGGTGGCAGTACTTTCTAGAATGTCCCTTTCACAAGCCAGCAGTTTAAATGAGTTTGTCTAAGGCCACAATCTTTGTAACATGCATTACCTACATGCAGCAGCATTCTGTTTGGTTCCAAAGAGTAGGTGCTTTATCGCAAGATTGAAGGTTTTGCTCCATGCTGTTCTACATCATAACACACAATACTACTTGGAAATATTTACAAAAAAATCCCTGAAATGAGGAGGAAGACAGCACTACTAGCACAACAACACTTAACACCTCTGAGTTCATCCAGTCGGACATGTAACCTATCCATAGTCCACAGACTCTGCATTGTGTGGACTTCCCAGTTCCCCAAACACAAAAGATACCAGTGGAGAGAGAAGAAGATCAAAAAGAGAACTATGCATAATGATCATGTGGATTTTTCCACCGGTGATGCGGTCTGAGGACAATATGGGAGCAACATCCAAATAAGTATCAGATGAACATTTGGATGGCAGATGGACAGAAGTCAAGCTGGTAGTCACCTCATCTGCAGCGAGGTTTAAGAGGTTATCAGAGTAGATGTTGCCATATGTCCCACAGACAAGGGAGGTGTTTACTAACACATGATACTGAACAGCTACACACTGAGGTCTAGGTATGGTTCAGCAGGGGTACTCTGAATGTGTGGAAGCCAAGAACCTTCTATGTGAATGCACATACAAATAATCATCACCTGGTTCTGAGCTTAACCACTTTCACCATTCTTTTTGTTTGTTTGTTGTTGCTGGATTTTTTTATATATATATCTAGCCAGAGCTTTCTCTGTTATAACATGTGTCTATCACCCTTGTCCTTTCACTGTACACTTCCAAGAAGAGGCCGCCTCTGCCTTTTCTAGCACATTTGGCATTTGAACTTCACAACCTGCCAGTCCCTTTCCTCACCTCAACAGATCAGACAGCAAAACTTACTCCAGTCAGTAGACAAGACAGCCATCAGGAAATCATAGTTTTAAGTTCCAGTCACAGCAAATTGTAACCTGACAGATCCATCTCTGCTACGGCATGAGGAATTATGTCAGGAATTCTCAAGCAGATACATATTTGTGCTTTTAATGAAGAAGCATCAGTAGGTTATAAATGCAGCTCTTCTGTAGCCTCAACTATTTATTTTTTTTTAAAATCATAGGATAGGATACCGTAGCTGGGAGTCAAGATTAATTTTGAAATTTTAATCTTCAAGGGTTGCAGACAACAAAGGTTTTATGTAAAAAATCCTTGTCCAGCCACAAAACACTCTTTGAACTGAGTACTTTCTTGGGGATTTCTCTAAGTAGGAAACTCTGCAAAGCACCCACGGTTTAACTCCAGATCATGTGACATGAGGTTTTCTAAACAGCTTTTCCTTGTAATCTCTTTATAATGTCTTAGTCCAGCTCCTCGGTCCTCCTACACAATACAAAAAGCTACCTGTGGAAATTGAAAACACCCCCCTGTACCCTGTGGTCTCTCACAATCATAGGTGAGGATATAAGAGAGCAATTAAAAGAAACTTTAGGGCCTTGGGACAAGTGGTAAGAGATTATGGGGCAGAGGTCATCTTTTCCTCTGTTCTTCCTGTCACAGACAGTGACATTGGAATGAAAAGTTGAATACAGTCCATTAACAAATGGCTTCATCATGGGTGTCACCACCAGAAATGTGGGTTCTTTGACAATGGTATGGCCTACACAGCACGAGGTTTTGACATCAAACAGGAGATACCTTTCTCTAAGGGGCAAGAAGGTCTTTGGTCAGGAAACTGTGGGGCTAATCGACAGGGCTTTAAACTAGATGTGCAATGGGAGGGGGATAATATCATCAGGCTTTCATGTAACAAGCTGTGGGATGACACACCAAGGCTGGTGGGATGGGGGGCTAGTAAGGGCCTTCAGCCCATTACCCTGAAGCATACTGGGGACACAGCAATACAGTCAAAAGTCTCACAGAGATGAGCCAGAGGCTCCTCTGGTAGTAGCAGCCACTAGGGAAACACCTTAAGGGCATTAAGAGGTGTTTCTCTGAAAAGGTGACATGGCCAACTGCCCAGCTGAAGTGCCTCTACATGAGTACATGCAGCACGGGCAACAAACAGGAGGAGCTGGAAGCTACTGTCCTGTGGGAAGGCTGCAACAGTGGCCATTACTGAAACCTGGTGGGACGAATCCTATGACTGGAGTGTGGCTATCGACGGCTACAGGCTGTTCAGAAGGGACAGGAGGGGAAGAGGTCTTACTCTCTATGTTAAGAAATGAATTGAATATGAAGAGATGTCCCAAAGGAATAGCCACAGCAAGTCAAAAGCTTATGGGTAGGAACTGGAGATCAAGTCAACAGGGGGAACCTTGTGGTCAGAGTCTACTACAGGTCTCCCAGTCAAGAGGAACTATTCATGAAGCATTTCTACTCCAGCTACAGGAGACATCCCACTCACAGGCTCTCGTCCTGCTGGGGGACTTCAACCACCCTGATATTTGCTGGAAAAGTAAGACAGCAAGCAGCAGGAAATCCAGGAGGGTCCTAGAGTGCCTTGAGGATAACTTCCTGAGGCAAGAAACAGACATACCCAAGGGGATGCAATACTAGATCTGTTGGTCACCAGTGGAGGCAAGCTCATCAGGTATCTCAAGATTGGAGGCAGCCTGGGCTTCAGTGACCATGAGCTGGTGGAAGCTGCAGTACTAAGGGACACAAATCAGTCAAGAACCATAAACAAGACCCTGAATTTCAGAAATGCAAACTCCAAAATCTTCAAGGAGTTAGTCAGTCAGACACCCTTGGAAATGTTCCTCTGGGACAAGAGAGCAGAACAGAGCTGGCAGATCTTTAAGGACACTTTGCATAGAATGCGAGGTATCTCCATGCCCAGGTGTAAGAAATCTAGCAAGGGAGAGGAGAGACCAGCATGGCTGAGCCATGGCCTGCTGGTCAAACTAAGAAGGAAGGAAGAACTGCACAGGCAGTGGAAGCAGGGGCAGGTATACTGGGAAGAGTATAGGGATACTTCCCGACTGTGTAGAGATGACATCAGAAAGGCCAGGGCATGGCTGAAGCTGAAATTAGCATGGGATACTAAGAATAGTAAGAAAGGATTTTACAGGTACATCAATGAACTCTGTAGGCTGGATTTCAGAACTAGGTAAGCCATTTGGGTTTTTTTATGAAAACCAGAACAACAACAACAAAAAACCCCAAACAAACAAAACAAAACCAAAACAAACAAAAAATGAGTAAAAATCAAAGCAAACATAAAAAAATCAAATCAAATCAAACAAACAAATAAATAATTAAAAAACCCAAACCCTAAATCAAACCCACATACCATGCTGTAGGTGCTGGAAAACTGACACCCTGAAAATCCTTCCTGTCGGGATTTAAGTAACTGAAACATGACAGAAAGAACTGAGTAGGATAGCAATCCTTATTTGTGGTAAAAGATAAGCATGTCTTGTATAAGTACTATTTAATTTATTTTTTATTGTCTTGTTTATTGCATTTAATGATCACATTTCACAACAAGGCAGCAAAATACCATGATGGATATCCTAGCCTCTCTGTTGATATACAGAACCTCAGGTTAAAAAAAAAAAAAAAAGAAAAACCACAAAACCAAACCACGAAAAAACCCACCCCAAAACACCCATAAAAACAGAAGAGCAAGATACTAATTTTTATGTGCAGTTCCATACAACTGCTTTCCAATAAATGTGCTAGTGGTCTGTTTATTCTACTGCTATGAGGTAGAGAATCTTTGTCTTCATTAATGCCAGAGGAATACAAACTGTACTGCTCTAGTGCACCGAATGCATTACTTCACGCTTAAAGCATTGTCTGTCTCCATGTGAGAGGAACAGGGTACACCTGACACAGTACCTGTCTAAAAATCACAGATAAACCAAATATGTGAGGAGATTGTAATAAAGGGACTGGAAAGAGGTCACCTACCTCTCTGCTTCCTGATGACCTCAAAAATTCTTTTTATTCTAAATTAATCTGACCACTTGGACAAAGGAACACAGCAGGTAAAAAAAGCCTTTGCTGGTGGTAAAGATACCTACCCCAATCAAAGGCCAAAGAACCTACTAGGAAAACTGCTTACCTATTAAAGAATCAACACAGAAGTTACAAAAAGGGACAGACAAAACAAGTGACATCTGTCCTGAAAGCAGAGCTACAAGGACAGCATGGACAATCTCTTACCTGAGCTGGTGAGCACACTCAGAGGGCTGCTGGAGGAGGTGAGTGCAGCGGTACCACTCGGCGTGTTCTGAGCTGCGCTGGCTGCAGCTGCTAACGCAGCCAGGTTCTGTAGCTGCATCGCGTTCAGGCCTGCAACACATCCAACAACGCACAGAGAGTTTCTCCTATAACAGTCACCATGACACAAGCTTCACAGGTCCAGCAACCTCAGCACGTCACAAGGGAGTGATGGGAAGGAGCTTAAGAACTACAGGCTTAATACTAGTTACTGAACTTTTCCACACTGCAAATCCTTGTTACAATTAAAAGAGTTGTTCTTTCCCAGATAGATGAGTTCTGGTAAAAGACCAGATGGACACGATCCCAGCTGTAGATGTCAGAGTATGGAAACTTTCAAGAAGAGTTCTCTCTGGTCACAAAAGCCTAGCAGCTTTAACTGAGAGTTAAGCCAGGGTCTCAGAGCTCAGCTGCAAGGTGGAGAAGCTGTCTAGACACCAGACCAGTAACCTCCTTTTTTCTTGTGTCCCTCCACTCTCCTTGCATGAGAAAAGCCGTAACTGCAGAATTCTTTGAAGAGGGCCACAGAGTCACACCTTTAACCCACAAGCAGCTGAGTATCAGAACTTTTTTTTTGTCCCCTTAGCAGCCAAGAAGCAGCAGTCAGTTGTGAGACAATGTTAAGTGGCAACTACTGAGCACAAGACCAGCCAGTGCACGTGTGGGCTGGTCAGCAGGCCAGACCAGAGTGAGAAGTAAAATGGGAAATGTCAGGCATATCATGAGTAAGCAGCCAGGAATGCTGCAGGGGAAGGAAGGTATCCCTGTGCTGATCGATCAGCTTTTACAGGTAAATTTACTCATCTCCCTCACCTGAATTCTGTTACAATTTTTGACTGAAACCATTTGGTCAATTGACACTGTAGTTTGCTCTCTCTTCCTGCCACGGGATAGCAACCGATACCAAGTGTCTACTGAATTCTGTATTTTAGCTGCCTTTTGGCAGGCTAGCTCCATTCTTCCAAATTTGCCTCTCTTCCCTTTCCTCTTATTTCCCTTTTTTGTGTCTACCTTTGCTTATTCGAGCAATTTCTCCTCTTTTCACCTAACTTCAGACAATCCCTAGCAATTATTCTCTACAAAACCCAAAATTAAAACAATCACCATTCACATAATATTAAAACATCCTAGGCATAGGTGCCATCTCATCTTTGGGATGCTTAGTAAGGACTTCATGACAAAGCATACATCTCAAATAATTAAAATCTCATGTTTATAACTTCAGCATGTAAACAGGCAACACAGGACAGTGTGACAATGCAGTATCAACTACTTATTTTCTTAAAAACTTCTACTGCCTTTAGCAGTTTGTTTGGGGGCTTTATCTTTTTCAGTTGTTTTCTCTGTGAGACAGGGTCTTTTTCCCCTAAGCACATTTAGTGCCTGAAACAAGAGAATTCAGACTTATTTAGATTCCCAAGGTGCCACCGTAACATAAAGGCAGGATGTTAAAATGAAAAAGCTGTAGTTTTTGTTTTTACCGTGCTACAGATTGTTACAAGTGCAAGTGGTTGAGCCAGTAAAGAACAGAGCAGCTTGCTTCCTTTCTGAAGCATTCTGGCATGTGTGCACTGCACCTGCCCTCTTGTCATCACATTGTTTTCCCATCTGCTTTCAAACAGGGTCAAGAATAAATTTTGTCTGTAAAGTCTGATACAGTTTGGAATCTAATTACCTACTTAATTTTTCTTTATATGAATTTCAAGAAAGGAAATCATCTGAGGTATTAACAGGACTTTGAAGATAAAACTCTGTGAAGAATCACAGACTTGGAATAATGGTTTCAAAACACCATGCAATATGCTATTTATATGTCTGCATTCTCCATTTATATGGTGGGTTTTTTTTTACATAGTAAAGACAGAATTACCCTGGAACTTCATAGGACATCTCAAGTAGTTAGCTCCTTCCCCCTGTCCTAGTCCTTACTGTAATAATAATTAACATAAACTGCTGTGCTGGTTTTCTCCTTTATTAGCACTTGCTTTTAGACAGACACAAAAAAGGGGAAAAACAGCATCATGCACATAAAATCTATTACAGATCACCACCACACGGGGTATTAGTGCAATTTAAACAAAAAGTTTTGGCAAGACTCTTAGATACAAGATCTCTGAAGAAGTCTAACATGAAAAACACAAGTCTAAGAAGCTAAGGTTAAAATCAACCCTCAAGTATAACTCAAGAATACAACACACTGCAAAAGCTTATAATTGTTATTGACATATATGCTGACACCAGTCAGTTGTACAAAGACACTTCGTTAATACTTTTAGATCAACCTCTGCACAGACAGTGCAAATAATATTGTGAACTACCATCCAACTCCAGGAGGCAATTTAAAATAATCTTCAAATATTCAGTACTAAACTCAAAACTATAGTTCTTCTGCCAGCAGAAGAGCATGGTGAATGACTTTACTAACACATGTTTTATTACTCCCTACCTGATGAAGGCAGAAGGGACAATCAATCTGCAGCCCCAGTACCACTACGCCTAGTGAATATCCTAGTCAGGACTCCAGGCCACAGCAAGGAATTTGGCTCATGCTCATTAAGCTGATATTTCCCTGACAGCAACGGTGTAATCATTTGTAATTCAAATGATGGAATTAAGGAACCTGAATGAAGGACTAGTTCACATTCCTACCAACACTGCATCTTCAACTCAGATGTATTTAAGAACAAAGAATTTAAACTGGGAACCCTAAGAATCTGTCACCACCTGAACACCTGCATTAGTGCTTGCTTCAAAACACAATGCTGCACACATGCACCTGTGTGACTGACAAAAAAAGTATACATTTTTTTTGTACCCAGAAGGGATGACAATTTTAAATGCCAGAGCTAGGGGGACATAACCAACGTACCACAACTTACCTTGGGGTCAATGGTTAACTAAGATTAAGAACGAACACCCACACTTGTAGCAGAGGATTCTCATCATTCCAAAGGCGTGAGTAAACTCAGGACTACTTATTTCAAATGAGGCTAATGTGTCTACAGCCTTTTGGCTACTTTCTCTACCCTCCTCCTCTTTTCTTTGGCACTGAATTTGTCCTCTGGTGGGAAAAAACTCACCTCCCATTGGGTGGAGGCTGCTCAAGGTGTTCAGGTTTCCAGATGACGCAGCTGCTGTCTGCTGAAGGAGCTGCAAATAAAGCTAGACATTACACCAAAAAACAAAATAAGAGTGAGAGTGAGGGCTGGCTCCGCTTCTGGGAGAAAACGCATCACACCACAGCCAGAGCGCCGTCACAAAGGGAATACCCACTGCCCATGCACCACATCGTAGCAAAGCGTGAAGAGAACTCCCCTTACACCGCACAGCCAGAGCACCACCGCAGCGAAAATCCACCTCGCCCATGCATCGCACTGCGGCCAAAGCGATGGCACAACAGTCTCCTCACTCAGTGCAATCAACACTGCGGGAAGCTTATTGCCAACACTCCCAAGCCAAACCCAGTAGAATTAGTAGTGAGAAAGAACTACTGAAAGCACCTCTGGTAGGATTGGCACCCCTAAGGATATATTCCCTCAGGGCAGACTTTACAGCTGAGGCTGCCAACGCAGGCCAAATTGCAAACACCACACCAAAACGAAAGAGCCGCCCTGAGAGGGAACCCCCTCCACCTTCCTTAAAAGCATGGCAGCCATGAGAGAAATTTCAAGTCTCAGCACAGAAGCTATTTAGAGAGATGTCCTAATCCTTTCTCCATTAACTAGGTATTGTTACAGAAAATACCAATCTACCAAACCTAAAGCAGTAGTAGAAGACAGAGAACGTACCCACTTTAACAGTACACCATACCAAGAATGAGATTATATTTTCCTTTTGTGTTCCCAGACCTTATATTGCATAAATACAATTCTCACAGCTACTCTGGCAACCCACATGAGTCACAGCACATTAGTTTATGGAAAGTTCACCCCTTAAGGACCTAGAAAAATCAGCTAACATCAGTAACAAACAGCAGACTACCTTCCGATCTGTCGGTTTTGCTCAACAGAGTAGTTTGGCTATTTACTTTGGGATTTCTTTTTGGTTGGGGCTTGATTTTTATTTTTTTATTTCCCCCCCCCA
>JANHFX010026342.1:0-12359 GCA_027560015.1 Chloroceryle amazona
GCAACCTCCCACCCGCCGCCCGCGTCGCTTACTGCTCATTTTTTAGCTCTGTCTTCTCAGCGCAGCCCATCTCGTAAGCGTGTTTGTAACACCCTGGTCTCGTTTGTTTGGGTTTTAAAGAGTGATAAATGAAGTTGGCCGTAGCAATGCCCGTGTTTAGCGGGAGATAGCGTCGTGGAGGTGTGCTGTTCCTGTACTCGTGATGTTATTAGTCACTCGGGTGTGCTCCCTGCAATCCCTGGATGCATGTGTTGGTGGGGAGCAGACGCAGCGTGGCTCCATGGTCCCAGCACCGTCACTGCAGACACGGGCTTTTTCTGGAGCTGCCGAGTGGGAACAGGAGGCAGATGCTGCTGTTTGAGCCTGGTGCGAGCATTGCACTGTTGCATGGTGCTGGGGCCAGAGGGGAGATGATTGGTGGCAGCACTTGATCCGCCGGTGAAACGTCTCCCATTTCTGAGCCTCCACCTTCCCCCTGTCTGGGGACAACGGTGGCTCCCAGGGCTCAACCACAAAGCCCGTCAGTGGCACTGGGCCTGCAGGCGAGCAGTGCTCGCTGACAAAATAATTTCCTTTTTAGTGCATGGTATGCATCTGGCTGAGGCGGGATCCTTCACTGCCCACCCAGCTCCCACCCCTATCCCTGGAGCCGTGCCCACCCCGTGCCACTCAACATGCTGGGGGCATCCAGAGCATCCTTCCCCATCACTGGCAAAGCTCGTGGGGCCCCAGGGATCCCCTGAGGTTTTGCGTGTAAGGTCATGGAATAAGCATTTAGTTTCTGACCATGTGGCACTTAGACACTGGGTGCTGGCTCCAAGCGTGTTCTTCATGTGTGGCTCTGTCTGTGGCCTTAGTAGCTGGTGGGGATGGTGAGGTTGAACTTCAGGGCTGTCGGTACCACAGAGAGGACCAGTGCTGTACTTAGCACTTTGATGGTCAGTAAATGTTTGTGGAAAGACATTACGGATGTTCAGGGCTCTCGCCAGGGGAGATACTGGGGGAGATCAGCTCTGTGGACAGAGAAGAAGGTACCATGGGAAACCCAGGGCTCTCGCTGGGAGAAACCCCAGTGAGCTGAAAGAAAGGGCTTGCTGTTTATGGTAGATGGATTTCATTCCCAGCTTCTCCAAATGATTTACCCTCATTTTGCCAGTGACATACGGAGGATTGGAATAAATAGCTCTAGCTAGACAGATCTGGATGCCTTTGCCACTCAGAAACAGCTCTGGCCTGCCGGGCTCCCCGCTGCTAGCCAGCCCGTTTCCGAACTGCTCGGAGAGTGCACATATGCATCATCTCTAATAAATACAAAAGTAAGGCCAGGATAACTGTAATTTGTTAGCGAACAAAGCAGGTCAGAAGAGGAGGGGGAGAGTGTAGTCTCGAGCTAATTGGAACGCCACCAAATATGATAAAAACGCACATTGCGGCGTGTTTGCAGCACTGCACAGAATTATTTTAATATTTTAATCAACTTCATAAATCAATCGGCAGGCCTCGGGAGGAGGCCTCCGCCAATAAAGCGCACAATCTGCGCGTCGAGCCCTAATTGAAAACATGGTCTCGAAGAGGAGACCGCGCCGCTGGCAGCCGGACTCCTTGTAAAGCACCGGGCCAGGCGCTGGCTCTCTGCCAAGGCTGGAGCAGCCTCAACGTCGAGCTCATGGCCGGCACAGGAGCCTGTGACGTGGGTTGGTGTCTGCAGAGCGTTCCCTTCAGCCAAACGGAGGAGAAAATGAGCCAGTTCTCGACAGGGACAGCAGAAAGTTGGTGCCTTCTCGCTGCCTGGCCCCAGGGACCTGCCGGGATGGGTGGGCTGAAGGCACCGCTGGTGTTTGCCAGCTCCTCTGCCTCTGGAAATGCAAAATGTTGCCCTTCCTCCCAGCAGATAGATTAAGGTGTGTTCTGGGGGAAGGCGAGGGAGCTGCCCACCCTTGCTCCCAAGGATTTGCAGGCATTAATCCTGCAGATGAGAGCGGCAGAAAGGCAGGGAGAGATGGCTGCCCGCCTGCGGCACACCAAGCACTGAGCTCCTTCCAGGGCAGACGTGGAAACTCTCCCTCTAGGAACTGCATTAGCCCGTGAGCAAACCAAAGCCAGCCCCAATTTTATGTCATGCAGAATGATTAAAAGCCTGGGTTTTGAGCTGCTTCTCTGGCTCTGTGCAGCCAAGCAATGCTTTAATTCATCAGAGTGGCCTCCAAGCAGGGACCCTGAAATCGAGCTGGCCATTGATCTGTGCCACAGGAGCACACATCGGTTTTCTCCCCCATCGAAGCCAGCATTTAATGCTGATGACACCTCATTAAGTTTATACCAATTGCGTGAGCATCTTTGTTTGGCAGCTGGGGCAAACATGACCCCCCTGGCCACCTCCTGTTGCATGTAAGAATGTGCTGGACCTGGCCAGGATGGAGTGAACTGGCTTTGTCGCAGCCCCTGTGGAGTTGTGCTGTGGATTTGTGGCTAAACCAGTGTTGGTAGCACCCCAGCGCATTGGCTGCTGCCAAGCGGTGCTTGCACAGCATCCAGGCTTCCTCTCTTCCACACTCTGTCCCTGCAGCGAGTAGGCTGGGGTGGGCAAGGTGTTGGGAGGAGCCAGAGCTGCTGACCCAAGCTGGGCTGTTTCACACCATATAATGCCATACACAGTGATAAAACTGGAGGTAGATGCTGGGCGTCAGCCTGCCACAGAGAGACTCACAAAACTCACAGGAGGAAAGAGAGCAATGCCTCTGGCCAGCAAATTCATCTGCCAGGGACCGCTTCAGTCCCTGCTGCAGGTTTATCAGAGACCTGGTTGCTCTGGCTGGGTGAGGAGGAGGTGGAAGGAAGCTTGGTTAGGGAAAGGGAAGTTTCTTGGATAGCAGAGTAACAGCCCTGGTGGGATTTCCCCAAGAGCTGTTCTAGGTCGCTCGTTCCCGCAAAATGCAGAACAATGTCTGTGAGTGCTCCGGCACTCCGAGCAAATGGAGATGTTATCAGCAGTGACGCGGAGGGTCTCGTCTCATCGAGGATTTGAGTGACAACTCTTTTCTTTCACACGGTGCCGACTAGCTGAGCCTGAGCATGGGGACACTTCTGTTCTCCAGCTGGGAAAAGCAGGAGACTGAGGTTTCGCTACCCAACTGTTACATTGCTTTAGGTCTGCAGTGAGCGAAATGTTTTTCTTGCATTCCCTATGATCTCGAGATAGACTTTCCTTGGACAAGGTTACATGGCCATGTTGGGCGCTCAACAAGCTGAGCTTTGAAATCAGTGGCGGCCGCAAATGTGAAAGATGTTCCCTCTCAGATCATTTATTAAATAGTCCACGAAGAAGCGGTTGTCTGGCAGGTTCTATCACGCTCCTATGGCTTTCTGCCCAACAGTCTCCCCAATACTCACTTCTCTTCTCATGGACCATATGTCATTGGTTACATTTACCTTTAAGTGGTTACAGTTTTCACTCTTTTTTTGTAAACTCAGGAGATTAGACAAAAAAAGTCTAAAAAAGTACAAGCCATATTAAAGCTACAGCCTCGAGCTCTGCTAGAACAGCAGTCCAGGTTCTTCTGAGTAGGGTCTGTGGGTCCCTTCTGGCCTCTCAAGGTGTCATTCATCTCCCTTCTGGTCTCATACTGCCATAACACAATTAAGATTGAACTAGTCCACAGGAACCTTGCGTTTTCATTTCCTAGACACAACTAGGTACATTAAGAAAGCTGTAAGGCAAGCTTTGCATCTATTAAAGGAGATAATGGCTTTCCCATACACCTGCTTGGTCAGAAGTAAAGCATATAGATTTTTCCTGTCCTTGAGATCTGTTCCTATAAACAACCACTCTATTACCTCTGTAACGCTCCTACTCACTCATGGTTTATGTCATTATATTTATTTCAAAACCTCACATTTTGACATTTTGTTTGGAGGAGGAAAAAAACCAACAATCTAGCTGGCTGCCGTGAAATTTAGTTTAGACTGAAATATATGCTGTGCCTTGGTCTGCTAAATGACCTTATGCACCGCTCACTGTAATCCAAAATTGCTAGGCAAGTAGAGTAATTAGTTGCACAAAATGAAATAACTTTAAATCCTCGCATTGAGTAATGACCCAGAAAAATCACTTAAGCTATGTAACAGAGAAGACTCACAGCATCTGGCTTTATTTTTACTGCTGTAGCTCTGCCCCCTTTGATTAAGACACAGGCTCTGCCCCCCATCCCACCCCGTTAGGAACCCTGGCTATCGGCGGCTGCCCAGAGCAAATGTTGGTGGCTTCGTTAAGAGGCGGCAGGGTACGTCTGGCAGCACGGGCACGGCACTTGTTCTGCCAGGATCGAGTATGTTTGATAAGCTCTTATCTGTTTGAAGAGCTGCTTCCTATCATCTGAGATGAGCCCAAGTGATGAAAACCCTCACCTGGCTCTGCAGGACCAGGGGAGACCCCGCACGGGCTGTGGACGTACCGGTGCCTTTGAGCGCTGAGCGGCAAATCGCTTCACTCTCCTTTGGCTCCACCTCAATACCCTGTTCCTAACACGGCTTTCTGAAAATTACCCAGAATAACAGGTGGACCCTCACAGCAGCCCTCCTCCCAGCCCCAGCAAATGCATCAACTCTACAGCAGGGCAGAGCAGAGCCAGAAAGCCCCTCGATGATGAGGGATGCAGGTGCTGAAGCCTTCAGCCAGGCTTCTGCATTCCGTTACCGAGCCCTAGGTGACAGTGAATTTGGAGCAGACCTTTAAACCACCAGGTACCAGCTATGGTGAAAAGTAAGGTATGGATACAACCTTTGGGGGAGTTAACAGTGTGAATTAAGGCAAGAAACTCTAGTATTTGTTTATGAGGTTGGTCGGGAACTGTCAGATAAAGTTACATGAGACCTGCCAAGGAGATCAGATTAATCCTCTGCAGCCTGGCGGCAAAAAAAGGGGTCTCAAAGCCATTGTGTTCCCAAGTTTAATCCACACCGGCCATAAAACCCGATCTGCCGCCAAAGGGAGGAGATGAAGTGTTTTTAATAAGAAAATGAGCCATTTGCAATGCGCTTTTAATTGGATCAATTTTTCCTTTATTACACCATCTTTAAAAACCAAACACATACGTATAACCAGATGAGCTCTTTCTCCAGGTAGAGAGCAGAACCCAAACTATTTCCTCACAATCCTTAATTACTCCATTTCATCTCATTTGGCAGACGATCACAACATTGCGGGGGGGGGCACCACGGCAAGAAATACAGCTCTGCAAAACCACCTCGCAGTCACTGGCGAGTTCTGCCAGGGGACGTGTGGACCCTGGGCAAGGGACAGCAGGTTTTCTTTTTCCTTTCACCACTTCAAACCCAAGACTAAAAGCAGAGTTTCAGGCAACACACCCCCCCCGGCACCAATCACAGTGTCCTGGCCCACCAGTGTGTCGCAGGGTAGTGTTATTTTTCTTGAATCTCTGAGAAAACAGATGACAGATGCTGTGTTTGAACTGTGTAACCAGGAGCAAGCTGGGGTAACCAACTGCTCAGTTTACGGGACCAGTTTTTATGTCCCTTCAAGCACTCCAGGAAATGTTATTGCTGGTAGTGTGATGTTTATTGCAAAAAAAAAAAAAAAAGAAAGAAAAAAAGAAAAAGAATCCATTGGAACAGAAAACGACAGAGGTACATATTATCATAGATAATATTGCTTCAATTATTCAAGTCCACAGTAGCTTCCTGCTTGGAGCAGTTGTTAGAAACAGGAGCAATGTTTAGAAGATATCAGGAGGAGAGGAACAGCCATTACCATAACACTGGGAAAAGCGCCTTGAGTTACAAGGGAATTAACTGCAGAAGGACCCGGTCATAGTCCTCATCTCCCCAAAGCACACATGCAAGATGAGATCAGCTCCCCAGACTGTTACATTCCTTACACAACTGCCCCCTCCCACCCCAAACAGAGAATGTAAATAATTATGTGCAGGTTGGTAGCTCCAGCAAACTAAAGGAGCAGCTCAGGAGGGGAGTGTCCGATCTCCTGGGCTTCCTCAGCACCACGCTGCTCTCTGAGCTCCCACTCCTTTCTCCGCAAGCTCTTCACAATGAATTATAGCGAGAGAAAGAGGAGATGGAGGAGACCTCCAGCACACAGCTGGGTGTGTGTTGTGCTGCTCTCTTCAATGCTTTGGCTGAGCAGAATAGGGAGAGAAAAAAATGCAAAAATCCCACCAAAATCTACTGGCAGCACTGCTTCTGCAAACCCTGGAACTCCAGTGGCTGGAGCAGCAGCGGCTCGGAAGCCTATTTTATGTTGCTCCTTCATTTGGGGAAAGTATATGGGAGCTTAAAAAAAAAAATCACCTGTTGCATCCACGTTGTAGCAGAAGTAGCGAACAATTTGCCGTAGCACGGCAGCCACCATAAAATCAGCTTTTATATTGTCCACCGCGCTCACAAATTTGCAAAGACATTTGTTGATAGCAACAAATAAACGCGCCGCAGTGTAACTATTATCTGTGGCAGATTAACATGCTACCACTGTGCCCTATTTAAATGCATCTTTCCTTCAATAAGCTATTCCGGGCGAGCAGCACCACACTGAGGTACACATTTATCAGCCCGGAGAGCAGCGCTGTGGGGTCCTTGGTTCATGCAGCTGCAGTTTTGTGCTTCATTTGGCCCAAAGCCGTGATGAACATCAACTCTGGTGCCTGCTGGTGCCGTAAAAAACAAAACCAAAAAACTAAAATAAAATAGCTGAGGAATGTAGTGGTTTGCTCAGCAAAGGGGAATAAAAAAGGCAATGCACCGATGGGAGTGTTCCCAAGGATTAAAAAAAGCAGAACAGTCGTGCGCTCCCATCCCCACCTGAGCAGTGAGTAGCTCGCAGATGAGCGGAAACCTCTCGCTGAACGCGCTGGTCCGGAATGCGGAGTAGTGACGTGCAGGTAAAACATACACTGTGTTGCATTTAATCTCATTCACTACAGTCTCCCAGTCTTACTCCCCTAGCCCCTCCCCCCTCCCCGGGAAGCTTCAGGTACCAGACGTACCTTCCAAAGACAGTTTCCAGGCTACATTTAATAATAAAACACCAGTAAATATCAACCATAGGTTTCCCCTTAGTTGATTTTTTTCCTCCAGCACCCTCCCTTTTTACCACCTTCTACTACTGTTAGTAGTAATAAACCCCCTGTTGCCATCAGAGGACGGTTTTCTGGCTCAGCTCAGTCTCCCACGATTGCACAGTACTCACTTCATGTCGAACAGACACTGGCATGACGGGGGCGATCTCCTGAATACCAGAAGGACGGAGAGAGAAAACCCTCCCTTGTCAGTTCGAAAGTAAAGCTCCATCTCGGTGTGGTTTTTAGAAGGCTATTTCGTTTTATGCAGTGCTGCCATCAGAAATTGCTTTCTGTAGTAGTTGCCCAGACAACTGCTAGCCAGTTCCTTGCGAGCACCACAGCGAGAAGAGGATTGCCTCTCTAGTCCTCTAAGGGAAGGTGATTTAGAGCAGTCAGTGGGTGTTTATGGCACGAAGAAAGACACGGTGGTTGAAGCTTGGAGTGAGTGGAGGAGATGTGGCGACAGGAGGTGAGAAGGTTTATGGAGTGACCAGTCATTGAGCAAGGACCCAGTACTCCAGAAGGATGGATCCTTTCCCTTGCACGTGTTCGTTTTCATTGTACGTTTTTTATATAAAAAAAAAAAGAAGAAAAAGCAGACCACCACCACAGAAGCTATTTTGTTCCTAAACACAAAACACGATGGCCTCTATGCCAACCAGGCCCCAGGCGGTTATGGCACCATCTTCCTGAACGCCTGACCCCGGTTCCCGTCAGATCGCAAAGAGGCTGGAAGAATCTCTGCTGCCAAAAGAGGCTTTGCCTAGAGCCACCCCTTTAAGGGGTGGAATACCTTCTCAGATGGTAACTGTAGATCTTAATGCAGTGATCCCAGCAATCCAGCACCAGCAGCTGCCCCTTGGGGGTAATGGCGATACCAACAGGACAGGTGAGTCCCTCCCGGATTAAGATGTTATAGCCTCCTCCTTTAGGGAAGTGCAGGATTTCTTTACGGCTGCTGTCGGCAACGATGAGGTCTCCCCTGGCATCGACACACATCCCAGCGATGCACCTGAAATCCTCATTCTCGGAGAAGAAATGGCTGATCTGGCGTCCCAGCTGCCCGTCCAGGCCGACGGAGCCGATTGAAAAGCCTCCTTCCAAATGGTGCTCGTACTGACGGTTTTCCAGGTTGAGCCCCAGCCCTTGAGTGAAGTATATGGTCCCTTCAGCATCGCAGGTGACGAACTTTGGGCGCACCGCGCTACACAAGCAGCTGTACTTCACCACCCCCATGCTGCGGTCCACCGTGAAACACCAGAGTTTCCCTCCTTCCACGTCGGTCACAACAAACTGCCCGGAAGGCAGAGCGGCGATGCCCCAGGGCTTGCTTAGCTGGCTCCGGTGACAGGCCACGCAGTGCCCATCCATGGTGTAGACCTTGACGGAGTTGTCGTAGCTGTCGGTCACACCTATCAGGCCATGGCAGTTCATGGTGACAGAAAGGGGAGTCAAATTGGGCAAGTCTGCTCCAAGGAAACTCAACACAAAACTATCGATCCCGCTGGGGCTACGGCGAATCTCCTTCAGAAAACCCTTGCGGGTAAAAACCTGGATTCGGAAGTTGCCTCGGTCTGCCACAAGCACCTCACCTTGCAGGGTGACGTGCAGGCTGACGGGGAGGTTAAACATCCCTGGCAGGCTGCCCTTGGAGCCCATCTTTTTGATAAAGTGACACTGCTGGATACTCGTGGCTGCTTCGGGCATCCTTGGCTTGGCTGGTGAGGAAGTCGGTGTGCAGCTGGCCTCCTCTTGCACCACGTCCTGCTCCCTAAACGACGCTGATGAGGATGCTGCAGTTTCCGTGAGCAATTCCTCCACGTTAATGGTCCGGGGTTTCTTCACCACCTGCCCAATCTGCAGTGGTCCCACGTGGCTCACCTTCAGGAGTTCAACCTCCTGGAGGGTCAGCTCCTTTGGGAGACTGTTCATAAGTTCTGGTTCTTCCTCATCTGCTGCCTCCTCCAAGAGAGCTATATCCCCCTGCTTTATTTTGGCAAGGAAATAGTCACAGCGAGACATTATCTGCACTTCTGCTAAGTTCAGCAGATAAGCTTGCTCCTCCATCACCTGATTATTTACCTTCTCCACTTCAGACAAAGAGGTGGTGAAGAACTTGCGTGACCTGGCCAGTTCTTCCTGGATCTTGCGCTCTTCTTTGCTGTAATCTTGCAGAACTGCTTTGTATCTAGATTGCAAGTCCCTCGAAACACCTTCCAGAGATGCTTTTCTTTTCTGCAGGTCACCCATGAGCTCCCGAAGTCTGGCAAGCCTTGTCCCAAATTCCCTCCTACGCTCTTCAGCAGCTTCTTTGATAGCAATGACTCTATGCCCCTGGGGCATGTGTGATGTCTCCTTGCAGGGCTCACATAAAACCAAGCTACAGCTCTTGCAAAAGTGTCTTGGCAACCTTCTCCCGCAGACCTTGCACATGAGAAGACCCACCACTTCCCCCAGTCCGGTGGTGTCTATGATCTTCAGCACAGTAAGATTGTCAGTCAGCTGAGCCAAGCTTGTGATGCGCGTGATTTTGCTGCAAAAGGGGCACCGTATCCCGTTAATGCTGTTCGCTAGGAGTTTCTCCAAGCACTGTCTGCAGATGGTGTGCCCGCAGTGCAAGAGCTTGGGTCTCAGGTGCTCCTCGGTGAAGGACTCCATGCAAATGGGGCACTCCAGGACCTCTCGGAGAGCATCCGAGTTGAGATGAGGGGCGGCAGCCATGGCTTTCCAAGGTAGCTTCAGCTGGTGCAAAGTCTGGTACTTGCATCTATTCAAAGGTGCTCCAATTCTGTCCAGAAAGAAAAAAAGGAAATGAGATTTATGTCATCACCAGCAGTTACAGATACATGCAGTTTATTTCAGATTTATCACCCAGCCCTGCAAAAAAAAAGAAGCCCAGTTAGCTTTTCCACGCTTGGAAAGGATGGATTAGTCATAGCTAATCTGCGAGTGGGCAAATTCCAATACTGAACTTGCAGCTCCTAGCGCGATGAGTTATTCACTTGCAAAATGTATAAGGAGAACTGAAAGGAGTGTAATGGCAGCAATAAGGAAGCCCAATAGCTATTGATGACTGAATCATCTCCTCATGGTGCCCATCTCCCGCTGCCAAGCCTCCGAGTTTACATAATTTACTGAAACCCAGGGAGATTAAACCTCACATTCAAAATGCTGCGCATCAAAAGAGGAACCAGATGGTGCAATGCTTTAGGACATTAATATATCACCTCTGGAGACCCGCATTCAGATGCGACATCAGAGGCAAAAGAACTGAGTGCCGTTGTTTTACTCAGCTTTTCTAGAGAGCCAAAATAAATTTTCAAGGTTTCCTAACGTTTGCCAGAAAGTGGAAGCAGAAGGAAGGAACAGCTTCTGCTCGTTCTGGGAATGGCTGTAGATAACCGAAGAAACACAGCGAAGATTTTTCACCGGCGTAGTTGGTTAACCTCTGCCACGCTGCATCAGGCTTCAGCACGCAACTTAAACACGGCCAAACGAAACACAGCTCGGCGCGGCACCGTTGAGCTGGTATTGGCGATAACGGGGTTCATGGACAACTCCAAACAGTCACTAATTTTACTAGAAATGTTCACTGGTAATTCTTGAACTTAGCTCAACTGCCTCTCATTTCGCCATATTTTAGTCTTACGGCGTTGACCTCATTCTTGTATTCCGGTTGCCTTTGGTTGCTGCTCAGCTTCAATCCAGGTTTTTCCACCCTCACACCCCTCCCAGCAGCTCTGGTGCCGAAGCAGCCGTCCATTCAAAAGGAACAGAACAGGGCTCACGTCATTGAGTTATTATTCAGTAGACTGGGTTTCAATACCTCGGCTATCGTATGGCGTAGCCATTAAAGGAAATGGGGAAGAAAACGTTGAGGTGAGGAGGAGAAGGAAGGAGTTAGGCTTTAAAATGAAAAGCCAGTCGCAGAGGGATGCGAACAGGCAGCTTCCTCTGAATAATGGCCGCATGCACACAGTGCTCATGCGACCCTGCTGCCTTCGCCTGCTTCGTCCTCGGGAGCGTTTCAGACAGAGCACTTCACCCTAGCTCAGGTATTCTGCTCAAGGGGAAGAAAACAACTGCAGTGAAGTACTTTACTTTCATAGAGTAGGAGAAAAAAAAAAGAATCATTTTAATCTATCAGCTGCAGCATGCAGTCCTTTAAAGCTCACACGTTTCAGGAAGGGATTCGGTGGCGTAGCAGAAACTCCACCAAGGACCAAGCCGGGATGTGACCCTTGGCTTGACACTGGCACGCCGAGTGTCACATCCCCGGCGCTTGGGGGGGCAGCGGCAGCGCGGGCACTTGCTGCCCTGGCACCAAGTGCACTTCCCTTTATTCTTAGCCTGTATCTCATCTGGGGAAGCAGAAGTCTGGGCACAGACACATAGATCAGAAGCCTTCCTCTTGGGGATGAAATGTCTGTGTTTTAAACTTATTTTAAAAATGAAACACGGGATACTAGGATCTGTTGTTCCTGTTTCCCTTGGAAATCAGTCCAGACATGCTTAGGGAAGGATGAAGGCACAGGCAACAGATACACCCCAGAGTTACATAAAAGGCCACCTTTAAAACAAGTGTTTTCATTAAAGAGCAACGGCAGAGGGGATTTTGTTTAAAGTTAGGTTCCATTTTCAGAAAGACAATTTGTATGACATCCTTTTTGTCTGTAACCCCCTTTTATCTTGAGGCCAGCATGCACCTTAGTAGCATGGAATTGTTTTTACTTCCTTATTTCAATCTTGGCCACGCTTTCATGGCAGTTTCCTTAGCAGCGAGTTGTTCTGGCGTATCAGTCCCTCCCCAGGGCAGCTCCTCTGACACCAAGCAGGGTGTTAGAGAAAGCCTCGGCTGAGGATCAAGCTATAAAACTCTGTAAATGATGCATGCTTGCTTTTCTTACATTTGGAAATGTTTCCTGCCGTAGTTTCTCCTTCCACTCTGCAATCGGTAGCGAGGGTGTGCGCCGAGACCAGAAGCATCACTGGGCGGTCGGAGTGTGGGTCACTGATGGGGTAAAGTGACTTTACCCTGCAGGGATTTCTTCCCACAGCGCTCATGACCATATTGCATGGATGCTACAGAACCGGCACGGCCGGGGGCTGGGGGTTTAGGCCCAAAACAAGCGCTTGGCAGCGTCCCTCGCCCGGAGCAGGGGCCCCGCGCTGCAGCCGCTGGATGTCGTTAACCGGGCCCGGGCCGGGCGGGCTCTCGGGAGGGGCACAGCGGCTGTAACGGGTGCGCGGACCGACGGGATGCTCGGCTCG
>JANHFX010026344.1:0-67600 GCA_027560015.1 Chloroceryle amazona
AATAAAAAAGTAAAATTTAAGTACACTACATTAAGATTATTTTGTGGTAATATTTTTATGGGCATGTTCTAGATTAATTTACTTGCATTTCCAGAGAAGGGCAGAAGTATGAGTTGTCAGTGATATTTGACCTGAATCTAGAAAAGCTTTTGTGTTGCTTTTACATTTCTGTAGAAATGTCTGTTCATCCCTTGCTTTAATATCTGAGTATTGAAACATTGGTATATATATCTTCATAATAGCCTTCTAAAGTAGAAGAATGGTACCTTTTTGACTAAATAAGGTCAACTGACAAATGGGGAGATTTAAGTAGTTGATTTAAGGGCCTCATCAAGATTAATTCTGCTCTTACCTATGAAGGATTGCTGCTCCAGGTACAAGTATTTATTAGAATGAGTAAAACTGTCTGCTTGACAGCTCTTCTCCTTGGATGAACCTTTTCACAAGTGCCTATCCATGCAGATGAAGTCCTGGTACGGGACTGGAAGCAGCTGTGGTCAGCTGTGCACAGCCTTGCATTAGCTATGTATAGTCTCTAGTGACATAGTTGACACTGGGAAATAATGCAACCTTATTAGTCATTTTACAAATTTTCACTTGCTGAAGTTGATATAGCAATGAGTTAAAGCACTGAAATAGTTTGTGACCTTGGACTGGGTTCTGCATCAGTGGCAAAAATGCAGTTATCTTCATGTTGATATATAGACTAAGTTAATGGTTTTGTCTGGCAGCTTCCTTAGTGACTTGCTTGGTGTCTATGAGCAAGTCATGTATGAGGAAAATGGGATAGCCCTCACTTGAAATTTTCAAAGCAGTGTCCGTATAGAGATGGTAGGCAACAAGTATTGTCAGACATGAAATCTGGCCTGTGGCACGAACTCCTTCAGGACTAAGCTCATCTTAAACCTTCATTTCTGATTTAGTGGCTTTCCTTTATCAACTCATTTTCTCATGAAAATAAAGCAGCAGGGACCTTTTTATAAAAATCCTTGCAGTTGTTGTTCTGGGAAGAGAAAAAAGTGACAAAGTACATGTGGTAGGTGTTCTTTTGGTGTGTTGCTGATAGGTAGTAAAAGTATCATAAAGAATTTGATTTTGTTCCAAAGATTTCCCAAACTGGCACCGGTCGGTTAATCTTGATGATAAAGTGATTAATCCTTGCCTTTGCCCACCACCCCATCCCTCAAAGTATCTTCTTTTAAAGTTCAAGCTCCCTTTTCCCAAGTATAGTATTAAAAGCATTTTCATCTTTGAGTTATATGTGTGTGACATAGAATGTCTGTCCAGTTAGCTGTCAAAGCTACCATTCATGTTTCACCTGTATGTACCCCAGAAAATCCACTTGAGTAATTAGAATTAAAAAAAAAAAAAAAAAAAAAAAAAACAGAAACAAACCAAACCAAAAATGCCAGCACTCATAGATACAGCACCACCTTTATTTTTTCTCTGATACTGTGTAGCTTTTTGTTCCGTCTGTGTTGATACGAAGCACTTAGAGAGTCTCATTTTCCCCTTCCTTCCTATGTCACAGTGAAATGTGTTGACTGGGAAGCCACAGTGAAAGGGCTGCCAACCTGATGAAAATATTTGAGCTTTCAAAAATGTTCTCTTGCTAAATCAGGAAGTCAAGACCTTTTGTTTTAGTTTTTTTTGAGAAATCAGAGGCAACAGTCTAGTGGAAAAAGCATCACCTGATACTAGAAAGATAAAGAAGAGTAAAATCATAGCTCTGTATTGCTTAGAGTCATGATTTGGATGGTGTCACCTGATTGATGAATGACCTTAATACAGGGCCATTGGCTATCGGAAGACAGCAAGCAGTGCCTCATTTATTCCTACCTATGTTCTTGCTGTGTTTCAAAGAAAAATTCCTTCCACAAGTGTAATGATTTTTTTTTTTGGACTAAAGTTTCCTTTAAAAGATTCCAGTGAAAAGTTCATTTGAGTTACTATTCACTTTCTGTCCTAGTACAAGATCTTTCTCCCAAACAAGCTGCTTCTATTTTCATCTTGAAGGACTAGAATCCAGTACATGCCTTTTTCTTTCCCTGGTTAGCCTCATGCACAGTTATTATTGTGTCTATTATTGACTGATCTTGAAGTGGCTACAGAATGATTTTCTCATACACAGATGTTCATGGAGATGCTCTAGTCTGATGGTGATCAGATACTGTAATATGTTACATCAACAATAGACTGGGGACCACATAATTTCCCTTCTATGCTGAAAAATTAATTAAGCAAGAGGATGAAGGTAGCCTCATCTTTTAGTAATAGTCCTCTTAGTCTGTGTTACAGACAAATTCTGTTAAGTAAGAAATACTTCTGGTGAACCTGAGACCAAAGTCTGTTCTCTGTCCTGATCCTTGGGTGTCCTCTGGCAGAACAAACTTCATGTCTCCAGGATGTGCTAAGGCATCCCTCTGACAGTATTATTTTGAAACAATGACTGCATTTCTGAATAGCATATTTCCTTATTATTACAGTCTTGCGAATTCTCTCTCTAAATGTGTTTTTCTTGCTTACTTACGCTACATCTCTTTCAGATCAGATTGCCAGATCAACTGGACTGACTATAACTTCACTTAAACCAAGGTAAATGTGCTTATAGACATTTCATAAAGATACTGCCTGACACCTGACATGACAAAGTCAAATACCAATGTTAGAATCTAAAATCAATTACTGATCTCCTTCTCACTTGAATCATAACTTGATCAGTGTTACTGGCAGTGCCAATAGTTCATTTGGGTTTGATTTGAGCTTCTAAGGAGAAAGATGCAAGGCAGAAATATATTTTTTTCCAAGAAAGCTCTTTAAAATTGATAGAAGACTCCATTTTTTTTCTTCATTCATGTTTTTTATAATTATTTTCTATCTGAGTTTTCTTCTCTTAGCTGTAGCATGGGAAAATCATCTTTGTACTTATTGTATGTTCATAACCACTTGTACCTATGCATTATTGTTTAAAGCACATATAAAATGTATCTACCCACAAATGTCAGCCTACTACCTAGAATTGACATTCTCCTGTAAATCCTGGTTCACCTATCACTCTGAGAAACTTTTATGACTCCAAGGGCACGATAAGAGGAGACAAGATGTTCTAGCCTATGCACTGGCAACACAAGCGAGAGCAGCAGAGGACACAGGCAAGCAGGCATCTCAGTCCCAGAGAGAGGCAATGCAGAGTGAGAAGCAGCAGGAGAACTGCCAGCATCAGCTTTGAAAGCAGAATACAGATAAGTTTGTGCATGCCTTCCCTACTTCTGTCTTCTGTTCCCCATCCACTCATGCTGAAATTACCATAACCCACTTTCAGGGCAGACAGTTACTTTCTCCAACTGGTTAGTCGATTCAGAAGAGCTTCACTGTGTGAATGTAAACCAAGAATTATTAAAATTTCCCCCTCCTGCTGCCTCCCAGCTCCTTTTCTAAAGCTTGGCATACAGTTAAACCCTAAAATTATAACACCTTTTCCCTGGCCATGTTGTGCTCCCTTTCTTACGCCTCTCATTTCTAATATGGTGATGCACTCAGCGTGCAAATAAGTAATTTTTCTGAGAGCTTTTTCTTCTAAAAGCCTAAATTGTCTTCACCAGTTTATTGGGTCACCTCTTCAATATCACTAGCCTTCAGGATTCACAGATGTTCAGTTCTAAGAAAGATAGGTATCAATAGTATAGAGTAATTATTGTGGTTTTCAGGTAATTATGGCTAGCGTTGCAAGATCTTGTGTGCTATGTGCCTCTGTCTGCTTCAAGTTGCAAATCTCTTGCTGCTTCCCTAGTTGTTTGTATTACATTAGCATCCGGAAGCCTCATCAATCGCCCGGGATCCTTTAGTTGCATACATTGGGAACAAAAAGGTACCCCTTGGAGCAAATAAACACAAGCACAGTAGAACTCTGAAAACTTCAGACTTGTTACCATTTTGCATTTCCCAATGTGTATTAAAGGGGGTATGAATGTTAGCTATTAGAAGATTGTATGGGAATTTCTCGTCTTGCAAAGCTCAAACATAATTTTTATTAATGAATCTTAATGCTGATGGAATGTGCTTGTTTAGATTATGCAGACTGGTTCCTTTTTTCCCTTGACTAGAAATATTATTGATACAGCAGCTGCTGTACAGTTGTCTCCAGCAAAAGGCATGCAAAAAGTTGCAGCATACTAGCTAGACTGTTTCAGTTCAAGCACTGCAGTACACAGGCTGTTTGCTGAAGACAGGTTATTCTTATAGTTTAAAATAAAATTAAATACACACACAAACACATGTATGTATACACATGTGTATACATTTTTGTACATACATAAAAGTAGTCTAAAAACAATAAGAGTCACTGAAATTCTCTTTATGAAGTAGAATAAGATTATATGTATAAATCACCTTGCCCTTATAGGGGACATCTGAAGTTGTCCAGCACCTTAGTGAAGTAGGATCAAGAGTGCAGAAAATGTAAGGAAATCAGATATAGCTGCCCTGAAATTAAAAACTTGCTATTTGGAGGGCAAGCATTGACTCTTAGAGCAACATCAGCAGTTTTGTAGCATGCTCAGAAGTAGATAGCTCCATAGCACAGCATCACAAGTAGCTGTACACAATGTGTTTGCCCTCCAGTACAATATATCAATGAGAAAATAAATAGTGTGGCAGAAAAAAACCCCACAAACATTTCCTCCTGTGACGCAAGCTCATCAGTTTCATTAAAAAAAGAGAGAGGTTTAGGGCACAAGAAATTAGTGGAACATCCTACTGCTGAACAAATGTCTTAAATGCTTTTTATGAGCAATCCCAAAGCAGTCACAGAGAAGTCTGTTCGGGATAATAACACTGGACAAACTGTTTGCACTCTCTAGGGGGCATTTTTATGAGTGATACCATTTTTTGGTCTAATATAAAGAAGCTGTATCAGCTTATCAGAAGATTACTGAGGTTTACGCTTAAAATGAGCCACACACACGAAAACAAAACCCCATGCTCTCATAAGATGCAGAGTTAACTTGAGAAAATTATCTGCTATTTGCTAGAGGATAGGCTGAGAAAAATACCAGGTACTGAGTGTTTAATCAAAATTTAGGCATAGGATGTTGGCACATGTGTTTTGAAATTAAACTAGACATGCAGTCACCTATCTTTTTGTTTATCCTTTGTTGATTTCTAGACATCTCCATCTGAATTTCTAACCAGACTCATGTATATGAAGATTATGTAAGAGTCAGTTATCTTGTAGCTTTGATAATGGCCTGGAGATGCAACAGCATTCACTGCACGGAACAGTTAGTATGTCTTATTAGACTATCTAGGGGAAGAAGTTTTTTATGTCATCAGATCAGCAGAAAAGCTGATGTCTTACTAAATGTAAAAACAGGCAAAGAATGCCTGTGCTTAACCTCCATTTTCCTGGAAATTTGTGCTTAACACATGTGCAGGAGAGTAAGGAGATCTGCTAGAGCCTGAAACCATGCCTGCTGCTTCCATGTGATTCCATCAATGCACATTATCTCTGTCACACCAAGTCTGTCTCCCTAGCTATAAATATGTAAAAGGAAGAGACATTTTCTCTGATATTTTATTAATAATGACATAGCACTTGTATATTGTCCTCTCAATACTAGGAAAACATAAATCCTTTCAGCTGCCAGCAGTGGCTGCATTTAAGGTGAGAAAATGTGGACAGAAGGGAAAAGGTGCTCTACCACAGACTCAGTGAATTGAATATCACTGAGTCTTTGTTCCAATCTTTCCTTAGCTTAGTGCACAGAGACCAAGTCAGTAACAGTGAAAAAACAGCTTTCTAAAAATGGTCACATTAGCCAGAAATATCAGTGCAGAGAACATGGTTGAACTACATACTTGAAGAGTGTGAGAGTCTGTGTTACATCTATAGAGAGTGAGATTTTTACCATCTTCCAGTGTCTGTGAAAGAAATTTAGACTTTTAATAAAACCAGTGCTCCGCAAGCTTGCTTTATATAGTTATCATCCCTCAAAGCAGTAATGGCAAACCTAAATCAGAAAAAGAAAAAGCAAAAATTTTGTATTTGCACACAGCTAATTAAAGCTATTTTCCATCTCCATGATTTCAATTTTTTCATATATTTCTTAATGAAATATTATAATAGGGTTAACATTTGTCTACGATATCTTGTGTCAACTAGTTAATGATTTCTATAGAAGGATTTCCATGCTCTCTCAATCTGCCATCAAATGCAAACTTTTTGTATTTTAAAATGTTTTCTAGTTTCCTCAGGAAACAGAATTGCTTGTTTAGTACATGCTTGAGGTGTATATTATCCAGGTTTTTACACTATGTCTTGATGATACTATAAAGTCTCCAAATTCTGTCTTTTCTTCTGTTTGTGCTATAAGGTGCAAAGTATGAACTAATGAATAATGTTAATATTGTCTTAGCTGCTATAGGAATGTCTGTTTATGGTCATCACAGTATTGTTTATTCTCCTCTGCATTAAAATGGCTAACAAGTAGCAAACTGGAGGAGCTCAAAATGGTTTTCGAGGACTAGCTGGCTACTGTTATGCCCTGAAAATGCCTGGTTAAGAAAACAAGAATGATCTTAAGGACACAAAGGATAATTCCTTCAGGTACACCTTTCTAGGTTCATGTGTTGAAGTGTGAAGAGCGGCCCTGGAAAAATCCTGGGTAGTGAATCTTTTTCTGTAATTCCATGCCAGGGGATGGTCTTAGCTGTCCAAGCAACTTCTGCTAGTCAATGCTGCTCTTTCAAATCCCAGATGAGGAATGAATGAGTTGAGTGGCATTCAACCTCAGTAATGGTTGGTTTGTTCAGAGTAATAACAGCGTCAAACCAATCATAATCTTTGGTGATGTCTAAGCTAAACTTTGGGGTACCTTTCTGCAAAGCTGGAATTTTGGTTAAAGCTTTCTTGGCACCAGATTCTGCTGCACTGAAAAGCATATCAAATTCATGAGCACCTTTCTATTATTTAGGCATTTGAGTGTCCATGGAGAGATGGGATCTAATTGTTCTCTCATCTGGTTTCTTATGTAGGACTAAGAAGTCTGAAAAGTAAGTAGTTACTCAACAAAGTTTCTTAAGTATGTTGACCTGACTGGGAACAAGCTGAAGGAGATGATTTCTTGAGGAAGCAGGTAAGTGCTATTTTTACTGTAATGAAAGATTCTGTCTAATTTACCAGGAGCAACTGGGGTAAGTCAGTCACCAAGATGAGCTAGATGTTGTTTCTTTTTATGCCAGTTACTTCTGCTTGACTGTCTTTGTACGTCACTTAATATCTAGGTATTACTTAAAAAAAAAAAATAAAATCTATTGTTTAAATACAAACCTTACTTGTGTTGATATAGGACTTTATAGTTGTCTTGAGCCATGAAGACTATGATAAAAGCGCACTGAAATTACCAGGTGGTAAAGTAGTAATGAAACTAAGGAATGTTTTTCATTTGAGACACAAACCTAGAGTGAGACGTTTCTTTCTCCACAGTATGGAACAGCAAACAGCATAGCTGAGTAGAATATTCCTATCTAGCCCTGATTATTAGCCTGCTATCACATATTTCCCTACATATCACAATACAATACTACTTTTGTCAGATAATCTATTCTACATAAATATAGGAATGAAAATAAACCTGCAGAGAAGTCTGGAACTAGTTTTCAGATCTATTTCCATTACCTGAAACAGGTGACAAAAAAGAACTGAACAATCTCAGTAACACAGGCAGGCTTCCTCGAGACCATAACCAGGTCACAGCACTAACATTAACTGAATATTCAGTAATTTTTAACTATGCACTCTCCAAACACTTTATTAAACATGGAGACAGCTATTCATTAAGCACAGCTTTTAACCATCTTCAAGTGAATTGTATGCATCTCTGTGGCTTTTTGTTGTTTATCACAAATTGTATACTTTCAAGCCAACTTATTTGACTCTTTTTTTCATCCTTTTCATCTGTAAAGACATTATACTAGATCAGAGCAAGTAGGTAACAGCAGATCAGTAATGTTTTCTCTGTCATTTTTACAATTAAGCTTGATGAACTGGGAAAGCATTCAGGGTGCAAATGGGGGAAGCCACGCTAAGCACTGTAAGTTTGACAGAAGAATGAAAACCCTCTTAAAAATGGAATAATTGGTTTCTTAAAACATACTGTGTCTTCATATAGAAACATTTGCATTACTAAGATGTGTAATTGAACAGTCACTTTCTACCTGCTATTAAAAAAAAAACAAAAAACACAAAACAAGACAACAACAAACCAACCAAGATTCACAGACCCATAAAGGATAAGGTCAAGAGCCTCCAAACAGCTGACTCTTCACAGTTGCAATGCCATTGAGTAGTGCTAACATCTTGGAGTGCACTGCAATTTGTGTACAACATGTTTCTGCTTATACGGGTACATCGGCTTTTCACCAAATTTTCTTTCCTTATAAATTCCTCAAATGCAGCTTTCCACCACCACCACTTCAAAATACAAGCATGTTAATCTATTCAAATCCTCTCCCTTTTCTTCCTCAAAGAAAACTCAAAAAAAAAGAAAAATCCTGTTCTTTTTTATTGGAAGCTTTCTTGACAAAATGGAAAGTCAATCATTTTAGGAATTAAAAACCCACCTGATTCATGATGTCTCTTAACTCTTCCATGTATCTTAAATTTCATGTTGTGAAACAGTTTGAAAAGTTTATTTTAGTGTATCAATTTAATATGCACTTTTTAAAATGTTTGAAGGTCTTAAGCCTTCTATTTTTACATTTGTTTGTCTTGAATGAGTGTTTGTTTCTTATGTTTTTACATACTAGGTAGCCCTAATAATTTTTTTCTAATATTTTCTAATAAAGTTTAACCTGTACTGTATTGGAAAATTCACCACCACCGATAACGGGGTTCCAGACTGAGGACTGAGTACTTATTATCTCTTTTAGAAAGCACTAAACCTCAAGTTCATAAATGGTATCACATATATGTAGAGTTTTAGGGGTAACTGAGTCACAAAATTTGATGCAGAGTGATGTTCACAGAGCTCCCATCATTACTTGGATTTTTTTTTTTTATTTTATTTTTTTCTAAAAGTAGAATATTATCAGTAGCTTCCATCCTGAAATGGTGTGGTAAGGGGCAGAATTATTGCAGCAAAATCATTGGTTAATAAAAATAATTGGCTTTGTTAGTTTTTGTTGCCTAGTGAACTTTTTCATGCATAAATGGCTAAATATATTTGCTAAAAGTTTCATCTGGTGACTTTAGGTTAGGGTAGCCTAGTAAAGCAGAGTTAATCCTACCAGTATCTTGCCTTTAGTATTGATTTTCATTGAATCTGTACCTGGGTGAAGGGTTAGCAATATGTTTTTGGAGAGGCTTCTAATGATATAACCATATTAATAGATGCACAAACTCCCAGAGATGTTTAACCTCAGATAAAAATTTACAGTGTGTATTTATAGCTAGTACCAGATTTAAATGGATTTTCAAATGCATTTGTGTAGTCGTGCTAGCCTGCTTCTGAGGTTATCAGTATAGCTGGTGAGCTCGTTTGCTTGTTATTATACATGAGCAACAGTTATGAGATCCAGTTAAAGATAAAGCCAATCCACTCCTCCTCATAAATCAGGATGATGAGGCTCAGGACATTCAGTAGATCTCTGTCTTTTCCTCCATGCATTAATAATAGTTTCTTTGTGTTAAGTAGATATGTTATTTCTTAAGACTCATATAAGAAAACAAGTATCAGAAAAATCACAGCTTAATGCAAGACATTTTCTAGTTATTGGAACAGACTGCCTTAAAGATACAGCAAAGTTGTTGCATGTGTGCTGTCACGTTCAAACAAATATATATTGCTTAGATATTTTCTTCCTTATGATGGGATCCATACTGAGGAAAACATTTTGATGTGCAAAAGCAGTTGCCTAATTTCCCTCTCAAATTCAGACCCAGAGCTTCAATCTCTTTTCTGAGAGTGTCAAGATTAGAGGTGTGTTCTGCTTTTCTGCATTTCCTGCTGGTTAGTCTCAGTCAGACCACAAATCTGTGCTGGGCATCCTAGTTCCTGATTCTTCTACATGGTTTAGGCACTCAAATACTTTTCTTTCATAGTTGCAGAGATCTCAGAAAGACACAGAATGTATCTCAACACACAGACTGCATCTAGAACTATCACATGGACTTTCAGAGTATATGCAAGTTGTTTGAAGTGATATGTCTTAATGTAACCTTTCTGCTAGTAAACTCTAGAAATGATGCTGTTCGGCCAAGCAAAAGGAGTATCATTGGAGCACGCTTGTCTTCCATCTTGGCCTTGTAAGTACATGAAATACTCAAGTTGTGGATCTCTTTCATGATCTTTGTATTTAATCGATGACCTTATTTTGTCCCCAATTTGTTTGATCAAAATCCACAAAACCTGCACCACATCTACTGGTTATTTACTTCCCCTTGAGCATGAATCAGTTTAACCTTCCATTGTGGAGTCTGTGATGCGAGCACATACATAAAGCCAAAAAAAAATTCTAGGTGAGAACACACAAGAAAAAAAAATGCTGATGAGACACGACTGCAGTGAAATGCTGATGCATGAGACATTGATATTACAAGCTCTGGCAAGTGCATTGTGCTTTGCAAACTGTGATATGCTGACCTAAGGGTCATGCAGACAAAAAGCTAAACCGCTCATTTCAATCAAAGTAATGGGAATAGGCATGTAACAAATAAAAGCATGCCATCACGCTGCCTTTCTAGTATAATCTGCATGCCCATAGAACAGGCTTACCTTCTACAGGACATTATTGCTGTCCATCATTTTGTGTATTTTAGAAATAGTTCATCATAGTATTAGGAATTGTACTGGTCAGAAGATGAGAATTATGCATGTTGAGATTTCTCTGTCTGGCTACTTTTTGTAGTAGTTAGCTTTCAATTTTTTCTTTTTTCTTTCCCTTCCTTCAAGTGTGGTGGAGAATTGCTTCATGGTTAACACTCCCCTCTTGGAGCTATGATATAAAGATTCATACTCTTGAATTATTCAAATACCTGGACGTGAGAAAACTTGTTCAACTGACTGTCCTAACTGTTCATCTGAGCCTCTCTGCTCTTTCTCTTTCTCTCCCTCCCTCTAAATTTACCCAGAGTCTCTGAAATCATGATCAGTTTTACTGGAGCGGGTAGATCACCACTAAAGTTTTGTGAGAAAGGGCTTTTTTTTTTTTTTTCTTCTTTCTTTCTTTCCCCTTTTTGTCTGAAAAAATCCTGGCCATGTTTAACAATTACATGTGCATATGAAACCTGATCTTTATGCAGTGCAGAGCTTGCACTGGGATTGTGTTCATTTATATCACTAAAAAAAAGACAGAACAGCCTACACAAAAATAGAATAAAATATGTTAAATCAACCACAGTGTAAATTTGTGGCCATCATATTAAATGGTGACAGTCCAATATGCCTTGTTCTGTCTAGTATATTTCAGTACTTGTGGAAAACGTTAGAAAGTAAAGTTGCAAAATTTAATTTTTTGGTTACAAAGCATGTTGCTACATGTTGATATAGAAATATTTAGTGCAACTGAAGGGCATGTGTATCAGCTTCATAATGCTATAAGGTATGTGATACAAATGGAAGTGTTTCTACAGAGGGTATTCAGTATCTTTAAGGAAAAGGTTGGGGTTCTGTAGTCAAAAATTGCAATTAAAATATGTTCTTTGTTAATGCCTTAGTGTAATACTAAGTAATTCATCCATAGAGAAGGAAAAGGTAATTGTTTGATATAGGTATTTATTTAGTGATCTGTAGCCACTGATAAGAGTGCTATTGCAAAGAGATTTTATTTATAAAGTAACACCTATTTGTGGAGTGTGGTAGATGTATTTGGCTGCTTCAGCCAGTGAATTGACGTACATCTAGGAGCTGCAGCTCACTTTTAGTGGTGTAGTGTTCAAATATTTATTAGACATTTCATTTTGGAAATGGGGACAGAGTAATGCATATATACAATGTTGTCTATCATGGTTTGACTTTGATATCTCCTTTTCATAGAACCATAGAATGGTTTGGGTTGGAAGACACCTTAAAGATCATCTAGTTCCAACCCCCCTGACAGGGGTCAGCACAACTCCTAGATCAGGTTGCTCAAATCCCCATCACCATCAAGTGGTCTTGAACACTTCCAGGGAGGTGGCATCCACAGCCTCCCTGTTCCAGTGTCTCGCCCCCTTCATAGTGAAAAGCTTCTTCCTAATTTCTAATCTGAATCTACTCTCTTTTAGTTTGAAATTACTGCCCCTTTTACTATCACTACATGCCCTTGTAAGAAGTCCACCACACAGCTTTCTTGTAGCCCCCCTTCGGATACTGGAAGGCCACAATAATATCTCCCCAGAAACTTCTCTTCTTCAGGCTGAACAACCCCAAGTGTCTCAGCCTGTCCTTGGAGGAGAAGTGTTGCAGCCCTCTGATCATCTTTATGGCCCTCCTTTGGACCTGCTCCAACAAGTCCATGTCCCTCTTGTACTAGGGGCTCAAGAGCTGAACACAGTACTCCAGGTGAGGTCTCACCAGAATAGAGCAGACAAAACACTTCCCTTGACCTGCTGGCCACACTTCTCTTTACGAAGCCCAGGATATGGTTGGCTTTCTGGGCTGCACTTGCACATTGATGGCCCAGGTTGAACTTTTCATCAGGCAGCACCCCCAAGTCTTTCTCCTGAGGAATGCTTTCAATCCCCTCATTGTCCAGCCTGTATTTGTGCTCGAGATTGCCCTGACCTGGGCGCAGGACCTTGTACTAGGCCTTGTTGAACTTCATGACGTTTGCATGGCTCCACCTCTCAAGGTTCCTCTGTGTGACACCCGTTCCCTCCAGCATGTTGACCACACCACACAGCTTGGTGTCGTCTGCAAACTTGCTGAGGATGCCCTTGATCCCTGTCTCTACCACTGTCTCTATCACTGACAAAGACATTAAGTAGCACTGGTCCCAGCACTGATCCCTGAGGAACACCACTCATCACTGATGTGTACATGGACATCGAGACATTGTCTGCAACTGTTTGAGTGTGATCATCCATCCAATTCCTTATGCAGCAAGTGGTCCATCCATCAAATCCATGTCTTTCCAGTTTAGAGACCAGGATGGCATGTGGGACAGTGTCGAATGCTTTGCACAAGTCCAGGTAAATGACACCAGTTGCTCTTCCCTCATTCATCAATGCTGTAATTCCAGTGTAAACCTTTTTTGGGTTTCTGTATATTAATTGTAATGCATGTCTCAGTGGAGGATATTAAATAGTTTGTTACCTGTACTATGAAGGAGGAATCTGTGTGGACATCTGGTAACAGGAGTTAAGAAACCAAATTGCTGCCAAAATTAACAAAATAGATACAAGTATATGAGTTAATTATAATAATACTGCAGGAAGGGTTCTGTGCTATACAGTAGGTAATACTGTTTTTAAGGTTGTCCTCTTGCTCATGGACATCCCTTCATCTGTTATAAATGAATGTAAATTGTAAATATTTATGCATGCATGAAAATAGTATTATGAATAGAGTATCTAATGACTGTTGTGAACTTCTTTCTTCTCTTCAGTGTTTCTTTTCATTTCCCTGCATGCACTAGCTGGCATTTCTATTTTGGGAGCCACAGTTATTTGATGTATTCCTGCTAAATTATATGAGACATTTCTTTGCATAAAGACTTTTGGGGTCAAGAATTTCCCAAATGGGTCTGATTGGGCTGAATCAGTGCTACTTCTGATCTAGACTGAGCAGCATAAAAGACTTCCAGCACTTACTAGTTCAAACTCAGTAGCCCTCAGGATCAGGCACAGTGTTTAATGTATGCTTTACAGCAGTACTTGTGTAAAGCTATTAATTGAAATTATTGGTACAATCTATGCAGAGTAAGACTTGGTACTGATGATGAATGGCTTCATTGTACTAGGTCATTATGGTCCTAAGTAATTTTGTTGGTTGGTACTTTTCATTTTATACCTGAAATAAAATAAAAATGATGAATTGCAGAGAAATGAAAAAAGTACCATTGGCACAATAGGTTATTACACCCTGTGATTGGAGGTAATGAATTGCAGCAGAAATTAAAGACAAAGGTATACTGGTTAAACTGAATTTAATCTGCCTAAGTAGTGAAACATATTTCTGTTAGGCCCTAACCTTTTCAGGTTATCCAAAGATAATACAGAATCCACAGCCCATGCATCTTTAAACTAACAGTGTTCAGGTGGTTTACCCCCACAGGTTTGACTCATAACAAACATGAGATAATTAGGCCAATCATATGAGGTTCAACAAGACAAAGCCCAGGGTCCTACACTTTGTCCACAATAACCCCAAGCAAAGCTACAGATTTGGGGGAAGAGTGGCTGGAAAGCTGCCTTGCAGAGGGACCTGGGAGTGCTGGTTGACAACCAGTTGAACATGAGCCAGCAGTGTGCCCAGGTGGCATGGCAGGCAAATGGCACCCTGACCTGTATCAGGAATAGCATGGCCAGCAGGTCTAGGGATGTCATTCTGCCCCTGTACTCGTCACTGGTGAGGCCTCACCTCGAGTACTGGGTGCAGTTCTGGGCCCCTCACTCAAGAAGGACATTTGAGGTGCTGGAGCGGGTCCAGAGGAGAGCGATGAGGATGCTGAAGGGACTGGAGGGAAAGTCTGATGAGGAGAGGCTGAGGGAGCTGGGGTTGTTCAGCTTGGTTTGATACCTCATAACTTGTGAATCGTTGCATCATTCACTGATACAACAGTACCTGAAATGATTAGTTTCTATCTTTTTGATGTTTTATTACATTCTTGTCAGCATGTATTTATAAAGAAAAAAACTGAAGAATTCTAGCAGCAGATAAATTAATCCAATTCTTTAAATAATTAGTCACAAAAGAGATTATTTTTATTTTGTGCCAAGGGAAGTAAATTGTGCTTCCTGAATTAATAATTGTCACTTGCTACGTAGGAGATTTCCTTTCTTAAGTATGCAGGATATTTTGTTCATACCGACCAATATACTTTTTCCTAGCAAATATATTAGTCTGCAGTCTGACAAAGATTTAATAATCTTGTGTGTTGAAAATTTTTGTCTAACTCTAAACAGGCTTTAGAAATAATGTCATGCAGATCTTAGCAAGGAGCCTTTTAGACTACTTTTGTTTAGATTGTTACTCTTTTCAATTTCTTTTATCCATTAGGTATAATAATAATAATAGCCAGCAACCCAGTACTCTGAATAAAATTGTTCTAGGAGCTGTAAAAGTTTGAATTCAGAGTACAAAAGGGAATGTTGCTCATGCAGGGATTGTTGAATGCTAATAAGCTTGGCTCATCAGCTTGCTGCAGCTCCTTACAAGCCCTGTAATTCAAAAAGTTCACCTTGAAGTCTGAATATAATATTGCCATTCATTGTACGTGTAACTTTTATTGTTAATAGTGGCATTCTATACAGACCAAGAATGAGATAATCACATTTAATTAGCAGCCTTGTCAATACATTAATTTCTTTTGGTAATTTTTTTTTGTCCCTAGGTTACTTTTTGTCCCCTAAATTCAGTTACCATGATATAATCTTGTTTTCTTTCTCCTGTAACTCGCACTATTGCCAACAGGCATTTCTTTTCCAGTTAAATACACTGCTTACTGTGCTTTTTTCTATTTCACACCATTTTTGGAATAATCTTCTTTCTTTTACAGCTTTTACGGTGCTACAAATTTATTATTTGTTTTTTTTTTTTTTTTATCTATCTCAACATTCAGACTGTATTTCTGCTTCAGTTTTTTCCCTTTCACTAGAAGTTCTATGAAACTTGCTTTTCAAATGCTTTCTTGTCCTAACCTTGCACCACTATTGCTAACACCCCACTATCTCCTGTACTGGGATTCTGAATGCTTCAGATCAATTACCATGAAGGTGAAGGTTTATGCAATCTTTAGGATTAAAAAAAAAAAAAAGAATAGAAGGAAAATACACAGAAGATGCAGCAAAGGGTTAAAATTGAACAGTAAAATATTTTGGTACATCTTTCATTATATTTTTCTATGGGATGAGGAAAATAAACCAGGAACTTTGGAAAAGTAAGGGTTTTCTTGTGAATTTAAATGGAAGTCTTGCATGTAATACTTCTAGGGGCCCTAACCAAACAACCTTTACATTTCTTTCATCCCTTCATCCATTTCATCATGCATTTTAATTATGTGTGTGAAGAGGTATAAAATACAAAATGATGAGCAAATAAATAAATCAAATGCTTAGAGAATGAATCTTTAATGTAATCGGTATTTAGAAACACCTTGTGAGGCTACTATGTTTATCTTAGTCTCAGGCTTGGAAAAGAATATGCGTTTAAGGTATAATGTCATGCACAAAAAAAAAATTTCAGGATTGTTAGAAGACTGGAAAGCCAATACTTGGGGGTTTGCCTCTGCGGAAAGATAAATGAGTTCTCTGCAGTTTTATTTTTTATTGATATACTTAAACTCTTCTCCTCTCACCCTTTGTCCCTGTCTATTAGGTCGTCTTCCATGTAAATGATAAAATTTTCACATGACACCTTCAATAACAGTCTTAAATTTTGAAAAATGTGTCCATCTCCCTGCAAATATAGTCTGAGATATAAGCATGTAAAAAGAACTCGAAGAAAAATGAGTTCACCTGACTAACTTCTGTCTTGAAAGCATTTCATCTTTATTTGCTACTCTCCAGAAGACAGCTGGGTACAAAGAGGGAAGATAAACACCCCTGTCTTTACTCCTCAGCAAAATATCTCAACCATGACCAAGAGGAATTGCCTATAGGCAGGAGAGATGTGGCACAAAACATCTATTCAATCTTTGTCTCTTCTACAATCACCACTTAGTGCAAATTTATAGTATGAATCTTTTCATGAAGATGACTTTTCAGTAGAGAACTGGGCTGAGCCCAATTTGCCTTACTCAGCCCACTGGACTGGCATCTGTAACAATATTTGGCGGTTTTATTGAACTCGCAACAGTGCTGAACAGCATAATCTAATGTTTTGTTACTCTACACCCTCTGCCATGAAATGTAAGAACCTTAATATGAAAAAGCTGTATTGTGTCACAAATTACTCTCCTACTACATCTGTGCATTTTTCTCAACCAGCATCAGCCTAGTTGCTAACAAAATCTCCTTGGCCCTTGCTGTCTGCACCAGTTCCTCTGTTTCGGATACTTTAGAGCATAAACTTCCTTCTCTCTCCAGAATTGGGTTTTGTAGTCTGACTGCAGCTGTGGCCATAGAAAATCTTCGTGCATCAGGAAAATGCTTCTGAAAGACTTAGGGAGTCATTAATAAATGACCTTTCTACCTGGCTATGGAGAAGCCTACATTTGGGATATACAGTATATAGTCCTGTTCTTCTGCAATCACAGGAGGTGAACCATAAAACAGAAGAGATAAAGGGAGAAGTGTTTCTCTTACACAGAAGCACAGAATGTTAGGGATTGGAAGGGACCTCAAAATACCATCTAGTCCAATCCTCCTGCCACAGGTCACCCCTCAGTCTCTTCTCCAGGCTAAAGAGACCCAGCTCCATCATACTTTCCTCATAAGGGAGATGTTCCACTCCCTTAATCGTTTTGTGGGTCTGAGCTGGACTCTCTTGAGCAGTTCCCTGTCCTCCTTGAACTGAGGAGCCTAGAACTGGACATAGTATTCCAGATGCAGCCTCACCAGGGCAGAGTAGAGGGGGAGGAGAACCTCTCTTTACCTACTGGCCACCCCCCTTCTAATACACCCCAGGATGCCATTGGCCTTCTTGGCCACAAGGGCACATTGCTGGCTCATGGTCATCCTGCTGTCCACCAGGACCCCCAGTTCCTTTCCTTTTCCTTTTCCCTGTGCTGCTCTCCAACAGGTCAGAAAAGAAGACCCTCTTAGAAGAGAGTCTGAAAGTCCTCTATTTATGTCACTTGGTATGAAAGAAAAGGGAATGAAAGGAGTGACAAGAATAAAACCAGAGAGCTAACTGAAAGGACTATGTACAAGAAACACAGATTTTTCAATGTGTCTGAGTTCATTGGGGCTGGAGAGCAGATTAGGTAAGCTACTGGCATACCTTTCAATGGTAACAGGGCATTTTTAATAAAAGAAAATCTGTGTAACCTGGAAATCTCATATCAGTCCTGTGTTTTTAAACTACACACCATTAATATAGTCATCAAAAATAAACATTGTATTTGGACAAAACCTGAAAGGTGTATTTAACTACTACTGTCAAAGGTAAAAAAGTGGTTTCCTAGTCTGCCCAGAAACCCATATAGCAGAAAAATGTTTTTGATTATAGACTATTATGCTGCTGTAGATTGAGAGCATCGAGCAGCCAGAAGAGCAGCTCACTTGCTAGGGTGTGGTGTATCTGATACGGTTCAGACATGAACTCCTTGATTGCCACTGGAATGAAAGCTCATAGGAATGCAGGTGTGTTTTCTTGTCTGCAGAAGATAAAGAACAGTATGCATGCATTTGATGTAATGGGAAGAGCAAGCTTGTTTGAAATGCTCTCAGCAAGGCAGCACTCCAGCAGCTTATTAAAAGGGAAGTAAAATAAACAAACCTGTTATTACCATAGCTGTGTATTACTAAAGCTGAAGCCAGTGGAAGGAACCGAGAGAGAGAGAGCATGGTGCCAGTCAGGAGAGCTGGATCCTGGGAGAATCCTAGAATGTCTTCTGTTAGAAGAGACCTTCAGAATCATCTAGTGCAACCTTTGACTCACCACTAAGCCATGTCCCTAAGCACCAGGTCCACATTCCATTTAAAGGCCTCCAGGGATGGCGACTCCACCACTGCCCTGGGCAGACCATTCAAATATTTGATAACCCTTTCAGTGAATAATGTTTCCTAATATCCAGCCTAAACCTCCCCTGGCACAGCTTGCATCCATTCCTTCTGATCCTGTCACACAGTACCAGGGAGAAGAGGCTGTCCCTGTCCTTGCTTCAACTTTCTTTCAGGTAGTTGTAGAGAGCAATAAGGTTTCCCCTCAGATTTCTCTTGTCCAAACTAAACAACCCCAGCTTCCTCATCTGCTCCTCATAGGACTTGCGGTCTAGGCCGTTCACCAGCCTCATTGCCCTTTTCTGGACATGCTCCAGCACTTTCATGTTCTCCTTATAGTGAGGGGCCCAGAACTGAACACAATGTTCAAAGTGCAGCCTCACCAGTGCCAAGCACAGGACGACAATCACCTCCCTATTCCTGCTGGACACAGTGTTTCTAATACAAGCCAGGATTCCATTTGCCTCCTTGGCCACCTCCTCATACTGCTGACTCACATTTAGTCAATTATTGAAGGGGGTATTCCAGGTCCTTTTCCAACCACACATCCCCAAGTCTGTAGCTTACCATAGAAAGAGCAAAGCCACTTAGTTCAGCCTATCTGCTGTAAAATCAGAGCCCAATTTCTAGGCTAATACTTATTTTTGAAGAACTTCCTTCAGTAGGTTTGTGGGATGGACAGTGATTTGTCCTCCACTCCTGATGTTCTGTTGCTAAATACTTGTGGGCCACATTACATTTCTGCTGCCCACATTTGTAATTTCATGCTGTCTTGGCCAACCTAGAAATTTTAAGGAGAGCACCACATAAAAAAAGTAGTAAATATTCACATTGTAATAACAGCATCGGGGTGTTTTGCTAGCCCCTTTCACACTCCACAAAACAAAAAGTGAGGTGTTGTGCTGATAGCATTGTTGTGTAAAGAAAGTGATAAATAACCACGTATGGGATGGATGATCTGGTGAAGGATAGCAGTATGGAAATTAAGAAAAGGAGAAAGGGGCTTGTGCTTTAACTGAAGAACATCAGAAATACAGTTTTACTCTTTAGTTAAATATTCTCATTTATTCTTTTTAAGTAGGAAGAAGTAAGACATTTGTCATATCAGATGATGAAATTGAATTTTTTTTCTTCCCGTCCTAAATCTTCCATCCATTAGCAGTGTAAGTACATTGTGATGATAAATACATTCTTGCTAAAAGGTCTCTGACATCTCTCTCCAGGAACTCTGTCAGATAAAGTTCAAATTTTGATAATTTAGCTAAGTAAATCTTTTGGGCAGAATAAAAATGCTAAGTTGTCATTCTTTCATAATTAAATACTACATAACAATTTCTGCAGTTCTTTTGAGCGCTTCAAACTATGTTTTGTATTGGTTATGATAGAGTTGGTAGGACCAACATGTTGTAATCAGCACCATGAAGTAGAGACAAAGGCTGGTCACTGGTGGTGTACTGCTGAGTGCAGCGATCCTTCCCTGCTATTTTGTACTGGTGAAAGAGCATCTGGAGCTCTGTGCCCATGTTGGGACTCCCCAGTACAAGATAAGGTTGAGGTACCAAACAGAGCCTAGCAGGGAGCCATTGTGCTGGTCAGTGCTGGAGCACAAAGGTGTAGGAGGAATGGCTGCGAGACCTGGGCTTGTTCAGCCTGCAGAAGGAAAGGCTGAAGGAAAAGAACCCTTGTTGCAGTCTGCTTGGGAGGGTGTAGGGGAGACAGAGCCGGATTCTCTTCAGAGGGGCACGGTGACAGGATGAGGGAACAGATGCAAGCCACAACGCAGGAAACACCCATTTGGAATTAGGGAAAGTCAATGTTCATAAAGAATGGGAACAGGTTGCTCAGAGAGACTGTGTAAGGCCCTGAGCAGCATGATTTAATTCTGAAGTTGTATCTGAGACCTTCAAAACGGGTCTTGCTCTGAGCAGGGTAGTAGACTGGAATTGTTCATTCAGATAAAGAGATGTTTTCTCATATTTGCAAACAGGTAGGCTGAGGCAGCAGCCAAATAGGCTGCCTAAGGCAATAAATTTGTTTAATGGCATCAGATTTCAGTTTTCAGCTTTTTTTTGTTCCTTGTTTGAAATGTCCCTTTGTACATTCTCATTGAATCTTTGTTCATCTTAACTTACTGTGACTTGGTTGTAGCAGACTACTGACCTATAATGAATTAAGCAATACTAAATATAGAGCTTCAGTGCTCTTCAGGCTTCAAAACAAATGCATCCCTTGCATATTTTCATTTATCACAATGAGCAGGTGACCATGTCAGGAAGGCATGACAGTTTCATAACATGTGTGAATATACAAGGTTAACCATTGTCTTCAAGCAGACAAAAGAGTGACATGTAAGTATGCACTCACTGATTCCAGCTGACATCTAGTTTTTATAAATTATTCTTGATGAAATAAACAGGGGGAAAAGTAAACTGATCTTACCTATATACACACATATGCATATATATACACACCAGAGTGAATTGTTAAAAAACACTTCATCCTATAGGAACTGTAAATTGCTGACTTTATAGAGCTCTCAGAGGAATTTGTATTTACTGCTCCTCAGCCAGGCTGTGTGCCAGAACAGCATTCCTTTCACGTTGGTCAGCTTTTGAGGGACAGGTGCCATAGTTTGCAATGTAGATGCTTTTTAGTGCCTTCTATTGCCTTACAATCCTATGAAGATTATTTATACCAATTCAATAAAATAGTAGGTTAGAGGGTTTGCGTTTATATTTAAAGGCTTTCTAAAGCCCTTCATAACTGTAATTGATGGATATGTTACCTGAATGAAAACTGATAATCATATTTCTCTGAGCCCTGAAGCTCTCCATACCTAATGTAGAAGTGGTAAATATTTCAAAATGTAAAGCTGTAACAGTATATTTTCAAGTCCTACGCCCTCCAAAGTCTGTTAAACTCAGGGCCAAGGACTTTACACAATGAAGTCAGTCAGTATCTGTCTCTCTTCCACTTCTATTTTTAATTAAAAGAATATGACTAAAAGCAGAGATGAAAGATTCAAGTTGTCATCTATTTACCAGAAAGAAGCTCATGCTATTTATGACATTTAAATATTTCTTTAAAATACAAGAAAAGACTGCTGCTAAGTGCTTGTATATAGCACAGCTGTAAATTCTTGTTTATCTGCTGTGCTGCAGTTTGTGTGTCTCCGTTTCTTGTCTTGTTGTGATTACGAAAGAATGTCTTTTTCCTTTATTTTTGAGAGTGTTACAGTGCTGGCATTTATCAAGAGAAGACACACAGCACAGCCTTGCATAAATAATGGCACTGGGCCAAGTACAGCTGAGGTGGTTGCCAGCACAAGTCCATTGAAGTCAAAGAAATTGCACCAAGGGTGAGTTTGGGTATTGACTTAGGTTATAAAGGACTTTAAAATGACAGTTTTCACTAATGCATCAAGTGTTTAAGGTAGTCAAGTTGGGATTTGCTTTTTGGTTGTATAGTGTGTTTGAGTTATTTCAAATAAAGGAGCTGTACTTCTGTTCAATGGAGTGAATGGGGGTTTTGTTTGTGGTCTGTTTTTGCACTTTCTATTCTCATTTCATCTGCTGTGATTGCTAAATAACTGGATTTTGTCAATTGGCATGAAAATAGTACTGGGGTTCACTGAATTTCTAGGAGTAAGTACAGTTCTGAATATTTTGTGAGTTTTGTATTCTAATCTTGTACTTAATATATTGCATTTTAAGTGATAAGAGGGTGCCAGTTGCCTGAATGCAAGTATTCTTTTGTACTGTCATTCCAAATCTGCAAACAGCACTCTTTTTTTAATGGTGCCTATTCTGGTTCATCTTGTTGGCTGTAATATGGATCTACTTGTAGTAATTAGCCTCCTAAATAAAGAACAAATGAGTAAACAACTTATATTGTGCAAGGACAGAATAAACTGTGCTAGGCATTTAGTAGTAGGGTAGGTCAGTAAGTTTACAATAGAGCTAATTTACATCATAAAAATCCAGAGGTTTATCAGAAGAAGACAAAAGACATTTGCATGTTAAATTTGTGGAGTATGAATGAATAGCAATCTAATTTAGACCTGAGATTCATGTTGCTAAATACAGCTGAGTAACAGTCTCGGCATTAAATGTAGGTGTCTGTCACTTGAAATTCATTAGAATTCAGGCCTGTATTTGATCAGTCATTACTAGTTCATGACTGTATCACCTATTTTTCAATAGTAGGTATTTTTCTTAAATTCAGATGTCAGGGACACATAGTGAAGTGAGAAACTGGCATGTGCTTAAAGCCAGTGACCACACGGATAGATCTCAGGACTCAAAGAAGTTAAGTGCCCACAGAGGAAAAAAAACAATCCAGAAGCTAATGAGGAAATATGAAGCATCTCAATGATGTTTTGTCTTTTTTTTTTTTTTTTTTACATATCAAATCTTATACCAATACTTCCAGCCTTTGTGGGTGACTGGAGAAGATTGAACTCAGTTATGATGTTGAATAAAAACAAATTGTAAAATACGCCATGTGAAGAGACAATTAGAAAGCAGTCCAATGCATACTTCAAGCTTGTGCAACTCTGTGTGATATTTTACATTTCATTAACTTTGCCTCCACAATTGGTGGGACTGAAAAAACCGCCTTGTTGGAAATAAGGGGTCATTTAAAACAATAAATCTATTTACAAGTTTGTTAAGGTATATCCAAAATTCATATTTCAACAACTGAAATTTTTAAATACAACATTTCTGTTCATCAGTAGGAAAGAGTTATATATTATCACGAAGAAGGATACCCTTGAAGTGGAGATGTACCTAGTTCTTGCAGTCTAGCTAATCATCTGAGATCAATAGATAGCTCAGGAAGAAATGCATCTAATAATAGCATTGGAGAACTTGAGGGAAAACATTGAAAAAAAAAATAATCTCTTGTCACATAATCAACAAACATTTCTCAAACTATGTTTTTGAAAAGGATGCATTAAATAAGAGATACTTGTGTTATTTACAATTTTAATCGTATCGTTTTCTCAAACTTATGCTATGAATATATTTGATAGAGATTTGGGGGGGGAACAAACCACAAATCCAAAACCTGCATCTCCTTTTATGTAAAGAGGAGTAAAAAAAAGTGACATCCATGCTAAAAACCAGGTCCATACAGCAGCCCCAGTGTTATTCTGTGGTACAGGCTGTATATTGTATTACTGTGTAGGCATAAGCTCCTAGTCTCATACCACTATATGTTATATTCAGCTTTCTTGTAAGCCATAGCCTGGAGCTAATACTTGCTCTCATGAACAATTTCTTCTATTAGCTACTGTTAGCCAAACAAATCAAATTGCTGGAGAAACACAATGAAATCTGAAATTGTCTCTTCCTTAGAGGCATGGTTCACTGCAAGCAGACAGTGTGTAGAACATTTTTTATACTTGGCTCCCAGATCTTCAGAGGTTTTGTGCTAGGGACAGCAGAGACACCTTTTAACCATGATGGCTATAGCTTTTCTCTGGGGTGAAACCCAGTGCTAGATAATCACCATGTTCTGAAGTAATAATTTTTAATAAGATTTAACAAGTTAGTTAATTTCTGAGTAAAATAGAAGTTTCACTGGAAAATCAGCCCTGTTTTTATTAATGGGCAAATTACAGAAAAATAAACCAATGAGCTGTATATAAACTCTCTGTGACAAACTACAGTAGGTAAGGTCACTGAATAGGAGAAACACTTCAGAGCAACTAGGTGGTCCTTTCTTTGGCTGAAGTTCCTATTGCCAGTCTACTAAGCTAAATACACATTTCACAGCTTGTTGCTTCTTGAATATATTTCACTGAGTCAATTTTGTGTGCCAAGTACTTGTTCAAAAAACAGTGAACATAACATTTAGTTTTTCTGCCAAAATTGCCTCTGTTGAGTCTCCCTCCTGCATTTAGCCAGCTACAAAAGCTGTTTCTTGCTAGTGAATTCCAGTACCATCAGTGTTTTCCCTGATTTTTTATTGCAAGAGCCCTTCTTTCATTGCTTTGTAATGTGAATATTCAGTTCCTCAGTTTTCCAGAGGGGACAACAAGGTTATAGCTGCCTTGGCAAACAGAAAACTTGAAGATGCACAGGCTAATACTTTGCTTGGCTTCTGTTGCCTCTCTCCTTTAATACACTCAGGTTCATGTCAAACAATTTGTTGAAGCATGTCCTTAAAATCTTTCCAGGGAAGAGGGGAGATTCAGTCTGTTTCTATTACACATGATGCTTTAGAGCAACTTCCCTCTTGGGCTAGCCTGCACCTGCCTGTCTGTCATCTCCCTGGACAGTCTGGAATTATACTTGCAAATAGAATTGTCAACTTTTGTAGGGATTTGAACACGGTGACATGCATGCTAATTCTCTTGTTGCTTCTCAGCCTCAGGCTAAATAACATTAATTTTCCTTGAATCGTTTCAGAAGAACACTCTGTATAGGGAATAAAATTGGATTTGGTCTCTCAGGGTTAAAACACTGAACACCTTTATTAATAACTTGTCAGAGTAAGGTTACAGTGTACAGCAGGAAATGCATTTTGGGGGTTCTAGTATAAATGAGAAAATTATGTTGCTCAGATAAGCCCTCTAAAACAAAGCCTCAGACTAGATCATGGTCCTACAATTAACTCCTTCATTGCAAATGTGAGTCAAGCGTATATTTTTAGCAGCAGGGAGCAATCTGAAATCATATGCTTATCCTTGCCAAAGCTGTAATTTTAAGCTACAAAATCAAAACAGCAATGCACTGGCCTTCAAGTGATAAGCAGCTCCTATTTGTCAATTTAAAAAAAAAAAAAGTCTTGGCCTACATTCCCAATACGTGCAGTGTGGAAGATCACTACAAGAAGAAACCTTAAGGTTTCTATTCTCTCAGCTCTACACATTTCAGTTTCATTTTTCCTGATGAATTGTGGAACTTGCAGCTGAGCTTTTCTCCAGCACATACATATATGTGTGTGGGCAGGAGAAGTAGGCGCAGTGATACAGTTCCTTTACTGAAATAGACAGCACAAGTTTGGCTCTGTAATACAGCACTGTTGCCTTGAAGGTGGAAACAGCTACTGTGGACACAGAGCTATTGTGCTTCAATGGATGGCTGAATGCAGCCATGCTGATAAGCCAAAGAGGAATGTGATGGTGCACTTGCATGGTGCCACTGGGCCCAAGGGACTCTTCTGACAGAATGAACTCTTTTTCACCTCGATCAGACACTTCTGTTTCTTCCTTTGTGGTGGCACCAATGGTGGCCTTGGAAAGGTAGTTCAAGGTATTATGGTAGCAGAAAATGAGCCTTACGAGAAAGAAATTAAATACTCTTCTGCTTAAGTCTGCAAGAAAAGTAAGATATCCCATCTCAAGGAGACATTGCAGTTCTATAAGCATTATAAAGGAAACACTGAGAGGCACAATAGGCATTGCTTTGATTGCCACTAATTACCTAGTCTGGGGTTTTGAGTCTGGGTGAGTGAAGAAAGACAGATTTTGCTTATCAGCAATGTATAGATGTCTGGCCATTCTGTAAGTGGTTGCTGTTTTTCTGCATCTTCTCTTCTGCTTTTTGAGGATTTTTAATTCTTTAGTTGTTTCCCTTAGCCTCTTGTGCCTTGGGGGGAGGCACACCGTCACACTTGAATGATGACTTTTAGAACATATTTTCAATAATAAGATTTATTTAGGACACCCCTGAAAACTCCCTGTGATGATCCTAAGAAAGAGCCCTACATCTTGACACCCTTGTACTTCTCTTATGGCTTTGACGTGATTTAGTGGTAAAGCTATAATGAGCTAGATTACAAACTGTAGAGGAATGATACTCATTAGTTTCTAACTATAAAAGCAGTATTATAGAAAAAGGATATCAGGCTCCAAGTTGGCCTATTTTCCCCTAGATATGTCAGTTGAACTAAGAGATTGTTACCTTGCCAGTGGAACTCTGCACAGGTTTTGTAAACAGCTGCTTCATAACCTTTTCAAGAGCTGGTGAACTGATAACCAGAGACCTTGCTGATGGTGAGTCAGGCAAATTTACTGATGTATAGATTTAGAGAGCAGTTGTGCTTCAAGGAACTACTTTTGTCTTCATATTTCAAATGAAGAAAAATCTTGTCTCAAATAAAGAAAAATCTTGTCACAAATAAACCAAGTCAACATCTGATTTCAATGTAATTATAATTTAGCCTATTCTGTGAAAATATTTTCAGAGGCATTCAATTAAAAGGAGGAAGGAGATGTTGCGTGCTCAGGCATCCTGCTTTGCATATACAGAAGCTGGAAATATCTCCTTGCCAGCCGAACTGTCTTGAAGGTTGCAGCCTTCTCTGAGCATCAGAGATGCTTACTACCCTGAAATCAAAGAGAAGTTAATCAGTTTTTTAAGATGCATTCCACGAAGATTTTTTAATCTCCTTCAGGAAAAGCTCAATGAGTTAATTAAAGAATGTTGGGAATCAAAACAGCCGAGAAGTTCACTGCTGTTTGCCTGCAACAATGAAATCAGTTAACCCACTAAAAATCTAATCACAGAGTTACAAAGATCTTAAGGCCTTTCCCACACTGGGAATATAGTTGTTACTAGCTCAGCCTACAACAGAACAACGCTGTTGCTGGCTAAGCTCCCCTGTCTGCCCCAACCTCCATGTACAGAGATTTTTGTCTGAGCTGGTTTACATAGGCATTTTGAAACACTGATACATGGTTTCAGCCATGGACATGTTGGCCTTGTGCCATACAATTGGTATGCACAGCATATCAGTTTCCTCATCTGTAACTTCTTTAGTCACCTCTGGATTTTTGCTGTTCTCTGTAGGCTGCAAGAAGCTCATGCTTTCACTTGTGAATGATATCAGAACTTCAAAAGAGGGTTTTTTTTCTACCTCAATTTTATGTGTATTTAAAGTATTCATATATTATTGCACACATGTAATGCACCCACACATATTTATATGTATATACACATGCACAGAGGAGACACAAGCAAAAGATACTAGTGAGTATGAAAGCTTGACTTTATATATATATAAGCAGTAATTTACACTGGAAATTACATCACTGTAATATTCATTGCCAGAGCATCTGACATGAGTTTTTGGTTGGGTGTGGAAAATACTGCCCCATATTGTTTTCCTTTTTACACTGCATTTCCACCTCCACAGTTAATTGGTTCCAAGAGACTGGTTGCCACCATCTTCTGCAATGCAACTTTGTTTGACAGGAGGTCTTATTCATGTGTTCATCAGCATTGTCAATTCCAGCTTTGGATTACTTACAGCTTACTACTGGCTGATTAAAATGTGTAATACAGATATGCTTATGTTGCTCTGGTTTGTTTCTTCAGGCGTTTCCTTCTGCCCCATGTTGCCTTTCCTTTCAAGAGAACAAAGGTGTGTGTGTGTCAGAGAAGGAGGAGCAGATAATGAGTCACGCTCCACTGCACAGAGGTAAAGACGACCACTGTTCTTCCATGTCTTGTACTTTTTTTTTTTGACAAGTTATCAGACTTTCTTGCTGTCATTACTTGTTCCTTGCAATGGAGATGTCTACTGGCTGCTTAATGAGGTTTTGAATGACAGATAACATCTATGCATCCCAAAGCAATGAATGTAAGTATTAAGCAGGTCAGGAAGTAACTTTGGGTGGAAGGAGGTGTTCTCTCTCTCACACATATGCATAGTTAATCTCATTTTATCTGGGGACTTAGAATTATGTTTATTCTTAGATCTTTATATTCTTCTCTGCAAAGCATTTGTTCCGCCAGTCTTAAGAACAGGTACCAGAGGCTGGCTTGTTGTGACTTGCCTGTGTAAGTCAGGCAGTGGTGACCTCTGAACATGGGAAATATGTTGGATTTTAAGCTAGTCACAGATACTGGAAACATTTGGAGATTTTGCTGTTCTCTAGAGAAAGAGTAAGCTTATGGCAAAATCAGCCATTTTTTTTCTTTCCCCCTTCTCACTCTTATTTGCTTCTTTCCTTCATCCCCTGGTGAATTTGTCTGACAAGAAACAGTAACCTGAACTGCAAATTCCACATCAGGCCAATATTGGTTCATGCTTTGTGTCTTGCTTGAGACAAAGTTTTGCAGACTGAAAACAGATTTCCCTTAGCCATAGTAGCTCTGTCACACCCAAACAGTGGGAATAAATGGGAGCAAATAAGAAACTCAGAAATACATTTTCACCCACTGATTCCTAGTTCAAGTAGCTGGTATTGTAAACTGGCCTGACAGCAAAACATTTTATGAGGGCGTCTGTCTTTCAGTCATGCCTTCTTTGTTGTCAAAGGAGAGGAAACTCGTAAGATTGTCACGTCGACCAATTCCCTTAGAACTAGCCCAAGAAAGAAGGTTTTCCAGCTTGCCTGTACCTGTGCTTTATGCTGCAACAGATAAGGACCAACCAGGTCATTGTCATCGTGAGGCAAAAGCTAAAGGCTATAGAAAGCTCAGAGAGTTTGAGTGTGATTACTGTGGTGCTGTAAGGTTAAGATGGATCTCCACGGTAATTATTTTCCTGGGGCAGCCAGAAATCAGCTGCTATGTGGTAACTGACTTAACTCTGCTGGGCTTTCAGACAACTTTAAGAATGATGCTTGTTCAGTATTTAAATGTCTTTTTTTTTTTTTTTTTTTTTTGGTGTTGTATGGAGGGTAGAGATTTTGGTTACAGGAAAATGGAATGGAAGCAAAAATGAAACTACATCATTCAACTTTTTCTGAGCATGAGATTTTTAAAGAATAAGCAAGTAAATTTTAAATAGATGAAGAGCACCCTCCTGAAGCAGGAGAATAGGATGCAAGTGAACTCAGCAGCTCAGTTCTTAATATGTCAGAGATTTAAAATATGCCTTTTGTGCTTCTCAATACAATTACGTATTTTGTGTGTGTCTATATGCATCTATACGTGTATGTATCAACATTTTATTCTCCTGCTATATTGTGGTCAATATCAGATGGAGTTTTGTCATCTGCTTTGAGGAGAGGACAATTTCTTATTTGTTTCTGAGAAGTGCTTCTTTAATTGAGGTGAGACCATATACAACACTGAGTACTCCTATGAAGGAAGAAGTGTCCCCCAAATCACACATAGCCAAAAGTAATTGAAAGAAACCCACTCTATAAGAATATGGTTTTCTCTACATCCTATGGTTGATCTTGATGTTTTTTCTGCTCTAATGTCTTGTTACTAATGGGCACATATAACACAGCAGGTCAGATTGGATGAAATTCACCATTTAGATATGAAAAGAGCCTTGAGCTACAATGGGGCTAACACTGCAGAATAGAAGATGAAACATTTTTATAACACTGAATAGAATTTATCACTTCTTTGTAATTTAAATTGGAACAAGCCCAAAAACAAGGGATGGAAGGGGGTATAAAAGAACAAATGTGAAGGAAAAAAAGGCATCAGGAAAGCAACAGAGGACACAGAAGTGAAATAGTGAGTGTTGCACAGAAAAATAAATATGTTTACCTGCAATAAATAAAGCATAAATGCCTTTAAAAAATAAACAAAACCCCAAACAAAAACAAAAACAAACAAAAAAAAACACAACAAACAAACAAACAAAAAATAAAACCAACCAACAAAACAAAACCAAACAAACAAACAAAAAAACAAACATGAAAGCAGCTCACCTTTAATCAGAATTGCTGCAAGAGGGGACGTGTCCATGATGACCTGTGATGGGATGTGTAGAGATGATTCAAAGACTCATATGATTACTGCACATTCTTAAGATTTCTGTAATTTTTCTTGTTGGCACAGCATTGTCAGAATTTTGATCTGAAATGGCTTTTTTTTTCCCAGTATTTGTCTGTTTCAGCTGGAAACATTCATTCAGTTTTGTTTTACCATTTTTAAGAGGCTTTTGTGGTGTGTTTTTTCTAGTATTAATCTAATCTCATTACACTGGTAATGCTATTAAGAGCATCCCCAGCTTTTGGGAGCATCATGTGACTCTTTCTGAGGATCAGTGCAATGAAGGCTGAGGGAGGTTTTAACTTGACCATACAATATATAGGAGTGAAGGAAATAGTCCTGTGTGCCTTATTCCTTTTCTTCAGGTCTCCCAGAGTCAGGCAAGCTGGAGGGATTCTTTGACCTTTTCTGTGCTCCATTTTTCTCTAACAGTTAAATATTTCCCTTAAGACTAAAATTATTTTTAAGTTCTCAGGTAGTAAATGTAATGTATTTGCAGGTTAAACATAATTGAAGGCCACAGTCAGCATCACTGTAAAAACCCACACCTCTCAATGACCCTTTTTCTAAATGCATAGCCATTGTCTCTAGATTCACCCCAGCAAGGAGCTGTTGGAGTGGCATTTCCAGAAGTCGGTCTGATCTGTCGATAAAAGCCTGGGATGCTGAATGCTTCCTGAAAGATGCTTCCTGAAGCCACTTAATACTGATGTTAGGGGCAAGATGCTTAAAAATGCATAGCAGATGGCTCACGGCAATGATGCGAGAGGATTTATCCTCCAAGAGACAACATTTTATTCCTGTTCTTTTGCTGGTGACTGTTGTCATATTGAGCAAGACAGCAAAAGCTAGGGCAGAATGAAATATGTCTTTCCCATGAACATTTCAAAACATGCTTGAAAAGGCACTTTTTTAAACAGTTATTCAGTTTTGCAATGTAAAAGGGAGGGTTTTTTTTCATTTGGCTTGGAAATGGGAAGCAATAATTTTAGGTTTTACTTTTAAAGGGTGTGTTTTTAGTAACTTGAAAAAACTGGGAAGTAGTTGTGGTCTTTGTAGAACATCCTGTATTAAAATATGCAAATATATATGCATACATTAATGTTAGTGTATATATATGGGGGTGTGAGTATATGTAGATGTAAGAATTTGCTTGAAAATAACTGAGAATGTTCCCAAGTCCAGCCTCTCTCTTCTGAGAATGTTAGAGAAGGCCTGGATTTATCAGTGTGATAACCTTGCCTTGCCATATATCAGGTTTGCCTGTGTATCAGTGTCTCCTGTGACCTTTGATTAAGAATGTTACAAGAGTTCAGATGGGAAGAAAAGATGTGAGAAGAGGATAAATTGGAGAGGACTCCTGTACACCATGGCACATTAATACTGTCTCGCCCAAATATCAAAAGACAGTAACTATAAAAGCAGAACTGTGCAAACAGTCTTTCTGGTGTATGATTCTAGTTTAGCCTAAATTTTCAGTTGAGGGGAACAATTTTTCCCTCTGAGCTTTCTTGTGACAATGAACAATTGCCCTCTCTGGAGACTGAACTTTCCACCTCATGTTAAAAGCTTGGCGATGCTTTATTAGGTCATGCCAAAACATCCTATCTTTTTGACAGACCTAGTGTAGAGTCCAGAGGACAAATAATCTCTTTGCTGTTTGCACTATTTTGCTGCTTATTATTAAGGTTAAGAAAATAGGTCCTCTCTCTTCAGTACAGCTTTCCATGCAAATGCCCAAGTGGTCCCTTCACTCTTTTTCCTGAAGCAGCAGTCCTGTGTTGTGGGTGCAGTCACTCCTCTTTCACAGACATGTAGCTAAGGCACTGACTGTATGGAGTCCCCAGTTCCCACTTATTTTAGGTAGCAAATCCGAGACACTTAAAAAATGAGTTCCCAGAGTGTTTTATTGTTGTGTAGTTCTATGTTTGTTCAGAATAGGTTCACCTTTAATGTCAGCAGTACTTTGACATCCTCAACAGTTTTAAATATCAAACCAGAGGTATCCGGAAAATGGATTACCTCAAATTTAATAAGTATTAATGAAAAGCTGTGCTTTAGGCAACTCATCTAGCATCACAGAGTAGCCCACGTTAGCAGAGCTGTGGTGTTGCCATATAACATGGTACGCCATGATGCTGGTCCTTCTGTTGTCTTGGAGTGCACTCAAACTAACATACTATTCAGGGGAGACGTCCTACTCTCAATGTAACACCATATGGAGTGATCTGAGACTGATTCATCCATTTGTTGACATCTACATCTTCCTAACTCAGAAACAGACTGAACAAAGTTTAGCTAAGTAGGCAATTCCACGTAGGATTCTGAGAAACAAAAGGCAAAAGACAGTTTACAATGATTTATGAAACCGCAATTTATTACTTCATAGTGAAATAGAAAAATGAGTGCAGCTTAAACAAGAAGACAAGAACACTGAGGTTAGGACTGGAAGTGTAAAACAAGTGAAATCCACCTGGAATTAACATGGTTCTTTTATATTAAAGCCCAAATGATCAAAACAAATGGAAATTTTGCCACTCAAAAGAACTGGGTAACTGATCTCTGTGAGAAGCAAAAAAACCCCAACTGCCTGGGTTTTAGCACAAATAGCATATGAATAAGAACATCAAAAAGAGCTGTGTATCCTTTGCAGTTCAAATACACAGTAAGTACAATGAAGGTAAATAGGTTAAGGGTGGCAGCTGGATTAGAGAAATGTAAAAAAGGCATGTCTTTTTCACATTTTCTCATTTTTTTACTCGTGGTCTCGTATTGTTTCACATCCCTTTGATATTCTCTGTGAAACTGAGTTCTCAGGTCAAGAACAGGACTCTCCAAGTTTCAGGGAGGAGCCTGAGTTTACTGGAATCTGGGTCTAGTGTGAGGAGTTTTGAATGCTTTACCTGGGCAATCCCAAGCATCCAGAGGAAGCTGAAGTGTTTGTAGGTTCCTAATTTGGGAAAACTGGAAAAAGAGAGAAGGGTTTGGTAGTACACACATGTGATGACCACACATACAGCTTAATAATTCTCGGCATTCCTGGAAATGCTTTATCATCTCTAGATAAATTAGGAATTAACAATTCGTGAAAATAATTCTCTTTTTATGTCTTTTAAATTTATTTTGGATTTCTACTTCACTACTTTTGCTTCACTAGGAAGGACATCTGCAAAACTCTCCTTGATTACTTCTTCCCCAGCAGACTTGGAACTGTTTTGGGTGATCTGAAGGAAAGCTTTCTGGTTTTAGGTAGCCACATCTTTGTTTTTCCTTCACTGATGGAAGTATACCACTTTCTGTGGGATACCAGTCTGTCTTAAGGCTTTTGGGAAGTGAAGCAATTAAGGGGCATTATAATAAAGAGGGGGAAAAATCAGAAAACAAACTGCCTTTTTAACTCCATGCCCCATTAAACTCTGGCAATTATATGTTCATGGCCTTTGTCCCCTTGCTCCCATTTTCTTCCCATACACAGCCACTTGTGGCTGCAGGCTGCTAAGTGCTATACTCCACAACTGGTATCATTTTCACAGACTGTCATGGTCTGTGATACTTCTGACTGTCCATAGATACTTTTGAAAGGGAAAACTAGTCTGTTAGAATGCAAATTAATGATATTCTGAAAAATAAGACTGACCTGTCTGGAGTTGAAAGTAAATAGTACAGGATTACCTCAGATTTAAATCAAATGCCAGGACAAAGGGAGTGAAAAGATTATGAAGAGGTCTAAATATGAACCCATTAATAGGCCCAGGGGCTCTTTAGTCTTGGTGGAGCTATGGGTCAAGGCAGGATTCCTCCCTTTTGGCTAGCTTAGAAATCACACAAAAAAGCTCATTTGGAAGCAATGCTTTCTGCAAGCCTGGAGACTGAGAGCTACACTAGGGAGAGGGAAGTCCAATCAGATGGCAAGGTTTCTTGGACATTGAGAGGAAGACACATAGTACCATAGCATTGTTTTGGTTGGAAGAGACCTTTAAGGTCCTCAAGTCCAGCCGTTAACTCAGCACTGCTGGGTCACCACTAAACCATGTCCCTCAGCACCACATCTACATGTCTTTTAAATGCCCCCAGGCATGGTGACTCTACCACTTCCCTGGGCAGCCTGTTCCAGTGCCTCACAACCCTTTCTGTAGAGAAATTTTCCCTAATATCCAACCTAAACCTCCCCTGGTGCAAATTTCCTCTTGTGCTATCGCTTGTTACGTGGGAGATCGGACTGACCTCCACCTGGCTCAACCTCCTTTTAGGCAGTTGTAGAGAGCAATAAGGTCTCCCCTGAGCCTCCTCTTCTCTGGGCTAAACAACCCCAGTTCCCTCAGTCGCTCCCCATAGGATTTATTCTCTAGACCCTTCACCAGCTTCACTGCTGTTCTTTGGACACACTCCAGCACCTCAATGTCATTCTAGTAGAGAGGGGCCCAAAATTGAACACAGTCTTTGAGGTGCAGCTGCACCAGTGCTGAGAACAGGAGGACAATCAGTTCCCTGATCCTGATGGCCACACTAACACAAGCCAGGACGCTGTTCTTGGCCACCTGGGCACACTACTGCTCATATTCAGCTGCTTGTTGACTAGCAACCCCAGGTCCTTATCACTGTACAGCTTTTCAACCACTTCTCCCTAAGCCTGCAGTGTTGCCTGGGGTTGTTGTGATGCAAGTGCAGGACCCAGCACTTGTCCTTGTTGAACCTCAGCCCATTAATCCAGCCTGTCTGGATCCCTCTGTAGAGCCTCCCTACTCTCCAGCAGATCAACACACCCACCTAACTTGGTGCCATCTGCCAACTTGCTGAGGGTGCCCTCAATCCCCTCACCCAGATCATTGATAAGGATACTAAACAGAACTGGCCCCAGTACTGACCTTTGGGGAACACCACTTGTGACTGGCTGCTAACTGGAATTAACTCCATTCACCAAAGCAGGCACAAAGCAGGCCTAAAGAAATTATTTTGCATGTGGTTTCATTAGTTTTAATATGTATTTCTGAAAGAAAAAGACCAAGAAAACAAAGGGATGAGAGAAATAGCTGGACAGATTGGCTTGCAGAGAAAGGAGGAGCAGAATGTGAAGGGCAGCAAGGAGTAGGGCAGGGGTGGAAGGGGTGAGGAGCAGCTCGCCTGCAGGGCTAACAGCACCTGGAGCTGCACTGTGCTGCCTAGCAAATCCTGCCAGCTCTGCCAGAGAGGAGGGTATCACTGGGGGAGAAGATGAGTAACCTTCTCCTGCCTCAGCAGCTGGCACACCAGAAAAAAAAAACAACAAACAAACACAAAGGTATTGAAATAATTTTGAACACTTAGTACTGAAACTTGCTTATATGCCTTACTTGAATCTTTATGTTTTTCATGTAATTCTTGTTCTTAAGTATAAATTGGTGCCTGTATGTGTTAAAAATGAGCTGTTGCTTAACAGAAAGTTCAGTGTAATTTTCTTTTATTTCTTGGTGAGTCTGGGGCTGGTTTTTTATAGTGAGCTCTTTCCATTCAAACCTAGTTCTTGACACAGTAGTTAATTCCTGGCAGAATATCTTCACTCATGTCCTAGAAACAGTTGGCAAATCTATGTAGCAAGCTAACAGGAGTACCAGCCCCGTGGCTCTCTTCTATCACACTAACTTGCACTACTTAGAAATTTAACAGGTTACAGTAGAAATATCTCATTGAGCCTTCACCAAAAGTCTCTGTAGACTTCATGCAGTGACTCCTGCTGAGTGGATAAGGGTCTGAGCTGGTGTTATTTCGTAGACTGAAGTAGTTTTTAGATTTCTTCTGGCAATCACACTTGTCCTGCTGGGTAAACTGAGGCATAAATCTGGGAAAACCTTTTACAAAAAAAGGTAATTTTCTCCCTGTTAGAAAAGATTAATTGAGAGTATGTCATGTTCTCCCAGCATGTACTGTCAGTGGATAATGTCTGCATCTTTGCAGAAGGCACAGAAGAGTGTTAGACCACAGCTACCTGGAAGCTCTTAAGCCAAGGCAAGGAAAAATGATCACAAAGCAAATTCTTAGATACTGCATTGGCACTTGATGGAAAGCAAAGAACAGCACTGTCCTGCAGAGCTGACATTTGAGAGGATGTTTTGTTTATTAGTTGGGTTGGTTGCTTATGGTCATAAAATATCTTCCTTTGCCCTGGTGTTGCGTTTTCTATCTACCCACCAACTGCCAGGGCATCTTGCATCCTCTCTTGCTTACCTGCTTCTGCCCTCTCATGCTGACAGTTCACATTTTTTAAAACACTAGGGTATCTAGCTTGAAGTATCTTCTAAAATGGCCTACAATTTAGAATGCTCTTGGAAAGGTAGACCTTTTCAATCTGTCAGACCCTGCTTGACTACAGGATGCCAGTACCACCTTTGTTCTTCCCCTGTTCTCCATTACCTATTTTTTAAAATCTCTCTTGCCCTTTTGCCTTGGTTCCCCATATTTCAATATGCAGTGTATCAGCTAGGCAGAAATTTCTGCCTTGTACTGTATTTGGGGCTTGGGAGGCCCCTCATTTCTTTGTTGCCCAAACAAAGTGGTGAATCTGAAGCAGTCTGCTTTTTGAGTCATGCTTCACGAGAAAATTAAGAGCAACTTGATAGTAAAAATAACATTGGAAAAAAGGGAATGGGCAGGTAATATCCACAGTAAGCACACATTCTGTCTGTCCACTGCAGTCAATGCTACAGTTGCCTACGATTCCCTGAGGCATTTTCTGCCCACCGTGAATGCAAAAGCTGCAAATACAACAACTGTGGTTGTGTTAAACATAGAGAATGTGTGGAGCAAATAAGACCTTGTTTTCCTGCTAACTCAACAACATGTACAGGTACCAAGTTCATGGTCAGTCATTTGCTAGCGGTGAGTGGGTTTGAACATGTGGCCACATGCCTTCTGCAACGTGTCTCAGATGCATCTATATGGTCCTTGAAATGCCAGAGAGAGGGGCTGCAGAACAAATAGCAAGGTGAGTTATAATTATACTCACACAGTACTACTGCAATGCTAATACCTTCATGTCTAGAGCTGTTTTTCTGATTTCAGCAGCAGCTAAAATATATTTTTCCTTGTTTCATTTATTTTATGATTTTATGTTTGAGTTGTTTTTAATTTTATTTCACACTGAGAAATACTTCAATGTTTACAAGAATGCATGGCTAAAATAAGCATCATAAAAATTAAGTGAAAAATACCGGTCTCTTCTGAGGGTTTATTTGGATTTTATTAGTAGTGCTAGATGAAGTGCATCATTAAGAAACACACATGCATATATTGAATATAAAACAGGTGTGTGGGACAGAGCTTTGGAAAACACTTAACATTTGTCCAATTGTTTGCAGTAATGTGAATGGCAAAGCTTTTGACATCCTTGGGAGCAGAGTTTGGCTGCTCTTAGGTGCTGGTTTTGATCCTCTAAGTGAAAATGGAATCAATTTCATACTAGCTCTTCTCAAATGCATCAAAACAGCTCGTCTGTAGGGCCTTTTCTGTCCCTGACCTCCTTGCTGAGAGGACTCATTTCTGACAGCCATTTATGTGCCTGCCTGCCCACTTGGGACTGCTTTGAAATCACCAGTGTATTAAGGGAGACTTGAGAAAAATCTTCATTATTTTACAGAATATTACACTTAATTGCTTTTCTGTACAGAAGAACAAGGCTCTTGTTCTGAATTGCTCAGCCTAAGCAGATGTGATGGCAGCAAATGGAGATGGCAAAGTAAAATACGGAAGCTAAGTGACAAAGGAGGTAAGTGGGGCAGCAGTGATTTACTAAAGCAACTGGTGAAAATGTGTGCCTGTCAAATTAGTGTTCATATTTAATGAAAAAACATTATGGCTGCATACACAATTTACATCCTTCATGAAATACTTTTCAGGAGGTTATTGGAGAAAAAGTCACAGCAGCAAGGAGAAACTGAGAAGGGGAGGGATGTTGGAGGGTAAATGCAAGAGTGTTTGCAGGACAGGTAAATTGAGCACCATTAGTAGGGGAGTGGAAAACCAAGAGCAGTGCATCGAGGCAAGAAAAGGGGCAATCACACAGAACTCGAGGGTGAAGAGTCTCTTCATGCTGTGAAACCTGACATACTGAAAATGGCTGGACTGATTGTGTCCCAGTTGTCTCTTTTTTACAGCTTTCAGTGTAGATATTTCTACTAGGGCTCTATTTGTTGTCTGGTTTTATGATTCCCCAAACTGGCTGTTGCTGTAACCAGATAGATAATATAGTTGAGGTCAAAAAAAGTTCCTTGGGAAGCTCTGCTTATGATTATTGCTTTTGCTGCAGCAAACGACCACTCCCTAAAATTCCTTATCTGGAATTTAGGTATTGATGTGACCTGATGATGTCTGACTGCACTTTCTCCCTGTGATTATGTTACTGATATCACTGATGTGTTTTTACTAAATAGTGCCCCACTAAGGGGCTGTGTCTGAGGAGCATAAGGTGTCTGAGTGGGCACCTCTCAACCAAAAAATTAATTTCTTTAGCCTCAGAAAAGCACAAATTAGAAAATGTGGTTCATGGCTCCCAGCCCTTGCCTGAATATTAAGAGATAGTTAGTTAGAGAATTGTGTGTAGTTTCAGATTTGCTTGCTCTTTGTTTTGCTAGCACAATCTTTTCTGCTGGATTGCCTGCATGCTTCATCCTTTTTCTTGCATGTTCCAAGGACGCCCTGCTTAAGCAAAAAAAACCCCAACCTGTTAATGTTATGTAGATGGGAAATTAATGTACACAGAAACCCCAGCAGTTTGCCCAGCTTCACACACAGGAAATCTGTGATTATTATACTGAAAACACATTGCTGTAAGTGTAGTGACCAGATGTGGAAGGCAGTTTAATTTAAAGAGGTCTGTATAAAGTATCTTCTTGCAGACTACTCTGTTGATTGCTACTGGACTGAGCAGAGATGCTTCTAATTCTGAATCATTGGAATTGGGTAGGCCAGAACAGTAGAATTAAATGTTTTGCACATTCAGATTATTTTAGGCACTAATGTCAGCCCTGCTTGGTGTTTCAGTACCTAACACTGTACTGATGGATATGGGAAAAGCTTTTTTATGCATTCCAGTAGAGCACTTCATACACTTATTTGCCTTAAAATTTTGGGTGTGCATCACAATTTGTAACTGAGGTCTCCAGTCCTCTATTAAAAGCTGGCAGTGTAGAATTAGATATACGATTAAGATGTCTTAAGCTTGCTGGTCTGGCATCTGGAAATCCTTAATTTGAACAAAAATTTTTCCAAATAATTTTCAAGGAGGTAAAATTCAGTTTCTGACAAATACTGCGACAAAACTATATGTTTTACCTTTTGATCAATCATTCTTTTAGATTTTTTTGTCTTTTTTTAGATCACTCTGTTTGCCATAAAATTTTCTCAAGAGCTTCATTCTGTGAACATACATTCTATTAAATACATCAATGGATTCAGTGAGGTATACTTGCACTTTGAACAGATTTTTTCTGCCTTCTCTGTAGTTTTAAAACTATTGCAGTGCTTTAAATACTGATAATGGCTGACTTGGTGGTTCAAGCCAGTATTTAACTGGCAGGTATTCCTTGACCATAGTTGAGGCAGGTGGGGAGTCCTCAGGTATAACATCAAAGCTGAATTATTATCTTGAGCTTTACAGCACTCTTCTTCCAAACAAAGGCTGTTTTAATAAGGCAGGTATAGAGACTCTTACAGTGGATTTCAGAGGGGATGACAAGCTTTAGAACTTGAAAACTATTCAACAAACTTTGTATTTTGAGGGGAGAAAAGGATGTGGCTTGGTCAACCAAAAGTAATATTTCAGTAATGTTTACTGCGTTCAGTTCTATTTCTACCACTTCCACCATGTTCTTTTTCCTTTGATGTCGCCAACATCTTAATCAGTTTTTACCTTGGGACTGGAAAATTGGATATATTCACTTTTATGTAAAAAAAAAAAACACAACATGCACAGGCATTGGAAATATGGTCCCTTTACTACGAGAATTTCACTTTGATGAAGTCTATTTATCACAACCTTCTTGATCAGCTCTACTTACCCATCCTCCCATACACATTTAGCTAACCCCAAATGCATCTGAGACAAGGAATTTTCCTTGCTGCTTCTTTTATGTAATGTTGATGTCTTTCAGCAAAATGAACTCCAATGGGAGGGAAGAAACTGTAGTGACATTGGACATTTCTTTATTTGGTCAGATGTGATAGCAGTGTCTCTCTCTCTTACTCAGGGGAGCATTCTGTGGAAGTGACTTGAATGTGCTGTTCATTCTAGCCAAGTTTGCACACTGTGCAAAACCAGTCCGAACACTACCATACTAACCATCTTGTATGCAAGAGTAAGGACTGAGACAAACCATAATGTACAGCTGTCCACATCCAGATCTAACAAAGTGGTACCTTCTCTACTCCCATCACAGCAACGTTAGACCTGGGAAGAGCCATTCCTTTACTGAAAACATACCGGCACTGCATAAAATCAGTCTCAAAAAATATGCCCTTATCAGAATAAAGCTTGCTATTATAAATTAAATTTTAATAGGGCCCTCATTTATTCAAGCAAACCAGATCAAGCTTTTGCCCTTTTATTATAGCAGTGACTCCAATTATGAGAGCTGTAATTAAAGACATTTAAGTGGCCCAGGTAGTGTTCATGTAGTAGATTATCTAGAACTTTTACTAATGGACTGAGGGCAAAATAATCTCCTAAAGTATTTCTCCTCTCATCTCCCTCCCAAAATGAACCAACTTCAATCAAAGAGGTACTTAGAATGTTTATTAAAGGTTTATTGTTATGTATGCCCACACATGCTGGATGGCAAGGTCAGTATCCATCTTCAGGTGAGGCGAGGAAACAACAGGTGAGCTGTGACTATGTGAGGTCTTGCCCTTCAAACAGCTTATACAATTTCACCATTGACTGAATCAGTGCAAAAGTTTTATACACTGAAAGTTGCTCACTGAGGTTCCTCTTGTTAGAGAAATGGAGAACCTTGTAATAGTCTGCAGAGGTAAGGCTGGGTGTTCTTGATACAGTGACAGTAAAAAACTTGACAAAGGGTGGAAGTATTTCATTAGTTCATTGGTGGGCAAGGAGTTATGCATGACGGAGGAAAAGCTTTTATTTCCCATTTGGCATTTTGGTCTGATTGTGACTGATTCCTGATTAGTTTTTTAAATGAAACACATACTTCTTTGGATTCCTCTGTCTAATTTCTCAATTAAATTTGATTCAAAATTTGGTTCTAGTATACAAAGGGTTTTCCTACTGTATTCTCTTTCCTCAAAAGTAGTATTTAAGTACTACTATATGACTATTCAACTACCTTTTCATGGAGACCAAATTATATTGTGTTATCATAGGCTTTTCTTATCCAATTCTCTCCCAAAATTATGCTGATGTCTCGCATGTTCTCTTCTTGGCTTGTAATAAACTGCCATACTTTTGGAGGGGAATCACCAGAAAAGTGTCTCAGCAAACAATGCTGCCAACTCGGTAGCTGACGTGCTTATCACAAATATTTCTGCAGCTACCAAAACTGAGAAGAATACTGGAAGTGCTAAAGGAACAGGCAAAGAATTCCAGGAAAACCTCAAGCAATTCTGTTAAACTGTACACAGATTTGCCTCCATCATGATTTTGAAGGTCATTTCTTTTTCAGTGCAGTGATTTCACAAAGTGAGATCTTTTCCAGAGAAAGGCCTGTCATCTCCCATGGAGTATGCACCACTATAACTAGAAGATCGAGAATTCTTCTTATAAAGATGCCTCAGATCCCCGTGTCATGTCTGTGTAGGTAGCTTGTCAGGTTTCCTTAGCCAATAGTCTTTAATGATTAATCTTTTACTAATTCAGAGCAATACTCCCAAAAATATAAGCAGCATCTTCCAGTTATTTAGTAGGTTGGCTACAGTACAGTTAATGGGAAAAATATTTGGCACTTTAGAGAACCTTCAAACACTCAAGAGAGAAAGGGGTTTAATTCTTCCCAAACCGTATTGATTCTTGCATCACACTCGGCTTGGATTGATCTATCTGGAATGAAGGTTTGGCACTAAAGACAATTTAAAAATGTCAGAGAACTGCTGAAAAAAGAGTGATAAAATGCACATAGAGAAAACTGTCATCAGTATTGAAAAACACTGCTTTTCTTTTTTATACTTTTTTATAGGGTTTGTTTGTTTTTGTTTTTAGTGGGCTGACCCTGGCTGGATATCAAGTGCCCTCCAAAGCTATTCTGTCATTCCCCCTCGTCAGCTGGACAGGGGAGAGAAAATACAATGAAAGGTTCATGGATCAAGATAAGGACAGGGAGATCACTCTGCAGTTTCTGTCATGGACAAAACAGTCTCGACTTGGGGAAAATTTAATTTAATTTATTACCAATCAAATCAGAGTAAGGTAATGAGAAATGCAATTAAATCTTAAACACACACTCTCTTTCTTCCTAGGCTTAACTTTAGTCCCTATTTCTCTTTCTCCTCCCACACAGCAGTGCAGTGGAACAGGGAATAGAGCTTGCAATCAGTTCACCACACGATGTTTCTGCTGATCTTTCCTCTTGCAGAGGGAAGACTTCTCACACTCTTATCCTGTTCCACAGTGGGGTTCCTCCCACAGGAGACAGTTCTTCATGAACTTCTCCAGCATGGGTCCCTTCCACAAGATGTTCCTGAAGGAATAGAGTTCTCCAGCATGGAGAGTGCCCCCCGTTGGGTCACAGGTCCTACCAGCAAACCTGTTTTGGCATGGGCTCCTTTCTCCATGGCTCCACAGGTCCTGCTAGGAGCCTGCTCAAGTGTAGGCTTCTCACAGAGTCACAGCCTCCTTTGGGCATATTGACCTGCTCTGGCATGGCATCTTTCCATGCTCCACTGTTAATGTCCATGGGCCGCAGGCAGACAGCCTGCCTCACCCTGGTCTTCATCATGAGCTGCAGGGGAATCTCTTCTCTGGCAGCTGGAGCACCTCCTCCCTTTTCTTCGCTGACCTTGGTGTCTGCAGGGTTGTTTTTCTCACATATTCTCACTGTTCTCTTCAGCTGCACTTGTCTAGTTCTTTGGGTTTTTTTCCCCTTTCTTAACTAAGTTATCACAGTGGTGCTACCACCATTGCAGATGGTCTCAGTTTTGGCTAGTGGAGGGTCCATCTCAGGGCCTGCTGGCATTTGCTCTATTGGACATGGGAGAAGCTTCTAGCAGCTTCTCATAGAAGATGTCCCTGTAGCTGCCCCCACTACCAAAACTTTGCCACTCAAACTCAATACATTTTTCTAAATTGGTTATCTGTATTTGTTTGAAATACTTTTTGCTTGAGCCTGATAAAACTGCCGAGCAGCAGTGGAGAAAGGCTCCCAGCTACCATTGCCAAGCAAGGATTTCATGGCAGCTGCTGAAAGATCACTTTAATCTATATGCAGAGAAAGTGATTTACTCCCTTTATTAGAGAATTAAACCCTCAATATGTTCTGCTCATGACCTACAGCAATCTGACAGGGCTGGAATGGTGCACTCCACTAGAGAGGGCCACAGTAGTCTCTTTTTAAAGGTTGTCTCTTTGGCAACATTTAGTTTACACTGCCAAGTTACTAGGATTTGCAGGCTGCAAGTGGCTCCCTTGTTATTTCTCTGCGACTCTTTAGGACAAAGGGATTAGTTGTACTCCCTTGCAAAGGTTTTTCTTCTCTCTCTTTCTTCCCTAACTCACACACAACATAAATATATATTTTTTTGTTTACATGCTTACATAAATAGAGCCAATTGCTATTAATTACCTAACATTTCTGAAATGTTCATCAAATCTTGGTGTTTATCTGCCTGAAAGAGTGGCTCTGGCCTTTCTCATAAGGAGACCTATCTTCTGACTGTTTTGAATTAGGAGAGGGATAGGCACCATGTAAGGATTAGGTGAGAAATTCCTTCATTCCTCTTCCTGAAGAACTCTGCAAGTGAAACAGGTAGCAAATGCAAATGACCTGTGAAGAATGCAGAGCAAGGAGGGAATCAAAGGTAATTCAACCAGGGAGTCATAGACGGGTCTAGGCCATTTGCAGATTTCTTGCATATCTATTTGAAATGCAGAAGGGAGGGGGAAGAAAAGGAGAGAAAAGGAGGAAGAGAAAAGAAGCCAGGATCGGAGTTTGGGACATGCAAAAGTTGTTTTAGGTGCAGACATCATCAGGCAAACCAAAGGCACTTTCCAGAGCATCTGCAGCAGGAGGAAACTGAGAGGGTGGATGTGCAAATCTGAATTGCCATCAGCATCAGGATAGGGTGATTTGTGTGCTAATTATGCAAAGTTCCAAGCTTAAAAAATAAGTGGAATGCATTCAAAACCAAAACAAAACCAAAAAAAAAGCAAATCAACAACATATTGGCGTACCTCTCTGAAAAAACTCATCTGAAGACATCTCACTGTTTTGTTTCAGAATGGTGGGTACAAATAAAAGCAGAAAGTAACTTCCATAGCAGTCTCTCCTCTTTTCATGACTTCAGTTTGAGCTTGCAGTTGTCATTTCCAGCAGAGCTGCTGCTGCCCAACAGGCCACAGTGATGGTATTTAATCACTTGGCTATGCAACTGTTTACAACAGAATCTATCAGCAATGCAGGATTAGAAAAATAAACTGAAGAAAGGTGATGGGGGGGGGTGGAATCAAGTCTTCATTTCACAGCCCGTCAAGATTCTCTGGTTCCTCTTCTTTGCTCAGACCATACGGTTATGAGATTATTTTATTATCCAAGTGTAATTGTTGAAAATGGGAAGGGCTGGGAAAACTACATCAGTATATGGAGAAGGGATTTATTCATTAACAAGTTCATCTTTTTATTAGTATTGCATTAGTATTTTCCTGTCAGAACAATCAGACTTGTTTCTAAACCCAAATTTCTTTAAAGGAAAACTCCCCAGAAAATTGCAATGACAATTTTTATGTCTGTTCATTAGGATTTATTATTTTCATTTCCTTTCAGCAGTGGAGGAGACTTGAAAATTGGAGCTGGTCCCCTTCAGCAGATTGCAGCACTAGGACGGGGAGGCAGCGGTGTGTGTGCTCCCTCTAGTGAGCTCTGTTCCAGATGTGGGCTTCACTTGGCTCCTGACTCTGGGCAGCTCCCAGTGCTTCACCCGAAGAAATTTCTTTTGACAGGTAAAATTCATACCAGTTCTGGTGATCAGTCTGGGGAGCCTGGCACACTCTCAGCAGCAGCTATATAGGCTGAGTTGCTGCTGAAGTAGGGGACTGTGAAGGCCACTAGTTTGCTGGGCAGGTCAATTGTGATACGATTTTTTCCATACTTCTTTGTATACAGTGTTTCTGAAAATCCTTTTCAGTTTATCTATATGGCTCTCTCAACCATCTTTCTATGAACAAGTTAAAAACAAGGAGGAGCAGAGCACTGGATGACTTTGTGTCTGTGAAGCACCTGAAGATGCTTAGGTAGAAGAAACTCTTGGAGGAAAATGCTCCCCTGAAAGAAACTAGTCAATGGTGAAGCACATCACCAGCACAGCACACTTGGTCTGACAGCAGATTGCTCGCATGTAAACTATAGTTCCACTCATTTAATCATATTAACTCTATAGTAATATTTGCTTAATATATTAATATTGGGGGAGAGAATAGAATGCAGAATCCATTTTTGCTGTGCATTTCTGTATTTGAGTGGTGTAGAGATAAGCATAACTCTCTTAAGGAGAGTCTAGGATATAAATAGCATGTGTCATGTAAGACTTTAAATGGTAAGTAATAAAACCTGCATGCTGTATTTCAGACATGGTTCTCTCTCATCATGGTCAGTAGGAAGGGTACAAATAGGAAGAAGGGGAAATAAATGTTAGTTTTGTCTCCAGTCTTAACAACGTGAAATGTAAAAGCAGAGTATTTAAGATCTGTGTGTGATTATTCACAGGGCTAGCAATAACAGGGTCTGGGTTTGTAACCAAAGGGTAAGGATTCTGCAGAAATTATTTCTTTCTCTGCTTGGAACAGAAAGGTGCCTTCTGCTTGTTCTCATAGCAAATTTCAGTCTTGAGTAGGATAGCATAAGAAATGCAGCATAAGAGGAAAGGAGAAAAATGTTTGTTTGGAGTATCTTACAAGAGCCCTTGGGAAATCTGGATTTGGATAATCAAACTATAAGTCAGGAAAGCAGAACATAACTTTTATTTAAAATATATCAGTGACGAAGCTATTCCATAATGCACAGAAATTATTAAACCCCAATGAGCTCTGAGCTGGAGGCAAAACAATAGATTGCACTGCCTTCCCTTTTGGCTCCTCAAAAGGGCAAAAATGGTGTAGCCTGCAGGGGAAACAACAGTCTTGGCAGCTCTGCATCAGACTATCAACTTCTATTCCAACTGTAGTGAATGGAAAAGATGTTGTCCCCTAGGTACAAATTGTCCATTCATCATGAAGGAATAGAAATATCTGAAGACGCGGCAACGTGCAACTCTTAGCTATGTAAAGCTTTTTTTAAAAAAAAAAACAAACCACACAGACATCAAAAACAACAAACCAAAGCAACAATCCAACAACAAACCAGTACATGAATTTTCACACATCTCTATACCAGAATTTTTGAACCAGTTTGTGATTTGTCTAAATATATTTATATCTATATTTATATTCCTATTTAAAGTCCATAGAGCACTTTGGTTATGAACATATTTTCAAACCTTGCTATTGGAGATCCCACAAAATCTTCATTTTCTTTCAGATATTGGAGATTATGAAACTGTGATCACTGGAACAATCTTATGTTGAGAGAAAAATACAGGTTAAGTTTAATTAGTAATCACCCATTGTTTCTTTACACAAATTCTGCTGCCATTTTTATACAAAATCAAGCATTTAATAAACCTTCAAGTTTTCTACACTATCCTTAGTAAAGAATCATTTCAAGCAAGGAAAGTGTAAAAAGAAAAAAATCTTAATAGGCAAAACTTTTCCCCATTTCAGTAGACATTTCATTCATGTACGAAGTAACTGAGAAAGATGTTTTCTCCCCCCAGTTTCACTGTCATGAAGTTTCACAAAACAAGGTTGAAATTCATTAAGTGTCCCCCTCTCAGAAGTCTTTACTAAAAGGCAGAAGTTATGTATGCATAGAATTAGAGTATAATGACTTCATGATTCAGATGGCTGGCAGTACTGCTGTAGAAGCAGCTCGGTTTATCCATGGAAACCAAATGTATGCCAGAAGAATTCTCTCCTTCCCCACCCCCTTTTGGCCATACAAGGATTAATTGTGGTGTCAGCTGCCGCGGGAATGCAAGGCATGTATCTGGTGTATCAAAAGAATAGCAACTGCTGTCAGCAGCATTCCTCTTCTCCAGCTGAGATTGATGGCACAGGCAGCAGTTTACACAATCATTGTCCTGCACACAAAGGCAGGGGGAGGGGAACTTTTTACATTTTATTTAAAAAAAAGCTTTCTTTCAAATATATATGCACACAGATCTCTATATCTACATGGCGAGTACACTTACTTTTTGGAAGAGATATAGCATTAGCATTTGCCCACTGCTGGCTACATTCTGTAAGCATCCTAGAAACCACAGCTATTTCAGGTTGTAGCTGAGCTACTTCCTTTTTTTCTGAGGGTTGCTATAATTTTCTTTTCAGTAATGAAGTGAAAGGTTGGTCCACTAATTGGAAGATGACTGCTATGTTTGGAGCAGGTATATATTTTTTTTCCTGCTCCCTTAGCTGAAATGCCACTCTTTGAAGTGTAGCAAGCTAGGCATTAGTCCAGTATTTTACTTCAATTCCCATGTCAGATCTTGCATCAACCTGTATGAGAGTTGCATGTGTGGGAGGTGACCAAAATTGGGCCCTAAAGTTTCAACCCAGCTGCAAACCAAGGGAATGGTATAAATTGATTTCTGGAGTTTGGAGGATGTATTTAGAGCATCTAATAAATAGAGAAGGAAGTTTGCTATTGTGGTTTATAGAGCTTCTGTTGCCTGCCTCTTTGTTTCACAAAACGTACTCTTGAATGGAAATGAGGCAATGTTAGTGATTACTGTTAGGCATGAAGAAATGAGTCCCTGCTCATGAACCCATGTGGTTCATTTTGACATTCTATGACTTAAAAATGAAATGAAATATATAATTTTTCTTATTCATGTTGCTCACAAAGCTGAATTTTAGTGCCTTGGGCAGATAGATCAACATGAAGGAGTAATCTTGTTACCTTTCGATCAGGTGACATCTGGTTCCAGACAACAAGAGAAGGAACAAAGAATTAATATTTTTATGAAGCTATTATATTAATTTTTAATTTTTTTAACTGCCAAGTCTTATTCACCATACCAATCAAGTGAATGCACTCAGAGCTGTAGTTGAGACAACTGAGTGCAGATATAAATCCTTGCAGAATAATTTGTAAGAACATAACTTTTTATTATTCCTTAATCTTCACTGCCTTAGATGGCTGAAGATCTCTGTTCCTACAGGTAACTCAGGGCCCCCAACAGTCTTTCAGACAGTTAAATTGCTAAGAATTGGAAGTTAAGTAAGTAGTTTAGGCTTTAATTTTGCTTACATATATGCAACATGTGGTGGAGTTCATTCTGAGGAGGTGATCCTGTGGTAGATGAGACTCCAGGAGTCTTGCCGTTCCTGTTAGGGCTTGCTTTGTGGACCCTGCCTTCATTTCCTCTGTTTGAGGGAGAAAAATATTTGTGCAGTGATGGGATAGGCATTTTTACCCAGACATATTTTGAGTACTATTATTTGTAAAATATTGAGATCATGGACAAAAGGTGTTCTGCTGGTTTTTAAATGGCAGCCCTCTGATTCAAGACCTCAAATTTTAAATGGTGACCATTCAGTCACACAGGAATGGAATTAATGTTCAGCTAAACTGCTACATGTTTTTTCTATCCAATGACTTTTTTAATAGTCATTCTAAGTTCATTGTGGTATAAATTAGAAGAGTGTTTTTTCTTTCCTAAGATGGACCTGCTTTTTCACAAGTTGCTATCCAAGCTAAAGATAACACACACAAGCACAGGCACACACCCAACCCTATGTCATATGGAGATGGAGGTCTTCCTGTAAAAAAGTAAACCAGAATAACAACAACCCCCCACAAATCATAAAGCTCTGCTCCAGCAAATAATCTATAAGATTTTTGCTCAGTTGACAGGTGCAGGTTACATTCATAACAAAACAGATAAATAAATACACGCTGGCCATTAAGCTTTGCATAACTGTTTGCACCATCCTGGGGCTACTTAATGAAATTTGAAGTAGTGACAGTTGACTCATTTAATCATTTTAATGAGAAAAAAAAGCATCAGCAATTGCAGAGCCTAATAAAAATCTTAAAAGAATTAAATATAGAGATAAAATTAAGTACACTTTAAGGACTGCTACAGTGTCTTTTATTCTATAATGTTTTTTAGCACAGCTTTTCAATTTCTGGTAAACAACAACAAAAAAACTTTAGAGGCAACACATAGCCTTGAATAGGTTGTTTAGAAAGATTATTGATACTTAGAAGCATGCTATTTATTTGTCAATTTTATTATTTAAGGTGTGGGTTATGATTTATTTGATTTTGACATAGTGTATAGAGAGTTATTTTCATTAGTCTCAAATTCAAACCATGTTGTCTCAGAATGCAGAATGAGGGAAAATATTCTCAAGTCTTCATTTTCCTAGGTTTATGTCAAAATACTGAGGTATGAGTTCAAAAAATGTTCTTGGTATTTTTACAGTTTCTTGGTGTAGATAATAAAAGTAAAAAATGAATGTGTAAATAGAATTTAAATTTAAAAATGGATTTCCACTTGCAGAGCAACAGTGAAATAATATCTGCAATAGTTTGTGCATTGCCAGTCATCCAGGCCCAAGGAAGCTGAACTCTAATTAGAGCAGGATTGGAGAGACTTTTGGAGAAAGTTCAGTGGAAAGCTATTCTCCTTCAGGAAGAAAAATTTAAAAGCTTGGCTTGTTCATCTAACAAAATGATTGACAAGGTATTGCCTAGAATACATGGAGCAGAGTAGTAGAACATCCACTTAACCCAAAGAACAGTGTTGTTGTGAGTATAAATGGGAATAAATTGGCCACGAATAAATTTGAGATGAAAATGAAGCAAATTCCTAGCAAGTTGCAGTGCAGTGGGGTCACAAATCTTGGTTTGACCTTAGCTTGATCAGTGTAGTAGGCAATTTTGATGATGCTGAGTGAAATGAAAAGAGCCAGAGACTCCTTTACTCCTGTCCTCTTGTAAACAGTGTGAAAACCATCTGGGGAATTATTCTGGACTTAATTATTATTAATATTATTATCTGGGGAATTATTCTGGATTATTAATTCACTTTCATTACTGTAAATTGAGTTGAGCCATTTGACTTCTGAAAGAGACTAAGTGGGAGTTTTAGTGCAGTGAAGCCAAGTTGCCTTGCTCTCAGTGTTTTTGTTCTTAGTCACTCCTGGTTGCCTCATGGTAGCAGAGCTAGTGGGGTCTACAGGAACTGTTCAGGAGCTCTTCTCTTATCTAGGCTGTTGCCATAATAGTTCAGTCATGCTGTCATCCTATAGCTATAATTGTTTCCTTTTTTGTTGAGAAACTGTAACCCAAATCTCAAATTGATTTGCCCTGAAAGTTAAACCAAAGTTTTGTTACATGCAGTTTGAATGTGTGCAATCTTCTAGGCTATCTCTGGCAGGGCTTCTGACTGCTTTATCATGGGTGGGTGAATGGTTTCCAATGTTGATGCATGTTTTTATATTTTCAGCTGTAAATATAAATTCTTGGTAAAGATGGAAAAGTCAGTTCAAGTATTTGCTGATGCCTTCTATTTTAATACTTGGAGAAGTCTTTCCAAATCTCTGTTTCTATTCTGCCTTCCCTTTCCACCCCTTTTTACTTGCTGAAGAGGAAGAGACTACAATGGAAGAGGTTTTACTGTTTTGTGTTTTTACCCTGGTAACTTCATCCGTCTCGCTGTGAGAGTGCAGTGCTTCCCACAGTCAGGCTGGTATGGTGAAGAAATGCTAAAGCTGGAGCTGGACCAAGTGGCAAAAGAACAACTTGATCCAGCTTTGCTGCCAGACAAGTATTTGTGTAACTATACCATTAATGTGGTATTTATGCCCATGTTGTACAAGACTTATTAGGTAGCTGACAGGTAATAAAACGAGCTGCTTAAAAGGTTAGGAATTGGGTATGTTTCCCAAATCCAGAGATAGGGCTGTTCTGGGAACTTGCTAGAATGACAGACTCTACCCCTAATGATTATATCTGTCATTAAAAAAGCAGCTGTGTACATTTAAGTGGCTTTGGTTTATTTCTGTAGCTCAGATGGAGGATCCTTAGGTGCAGCTTAATGATACCCAAGATTGATGAAATGGGTGTTACTGTAACTCAGTCAATTTCTAGCGGCATAAATAGACATCCGAAACTGACCTGGGAGCAGGATACTGCTGGTGGGTGAGGCATCGGTCTCATTCCTGGTGTTTCTCATATATTGTTGACAGGCTGGATGGGATCACTCAGATTCGGCTCTGAAAATTGAGAGCCTTTCAACATGTACTTGATGTTGGTGGAAGACAGACCTGAGCCCAGTAATCTTTTAAGATTACTTTTGCCATAGATGAAGATAGAATTGATCATGTTTATTTTCAGTGTTCAGCTGTGATTTGGCAGAAGTTTTAGGCAGTTGGATACAGCAAACTTTGAGCACATTGTGTGTATATGTTTTCTTGTTTATTACAGCTCTTGGGGTGGTGGTTTCACAGTAGCACACACTGACCCACATTAGTGCTGGTGTGACTTTACCCTGGGAGGGTATAACAGAGTCCTTGAAAGCCAGAGCATAATTCTGTCTCTGATGACTAGGATGGCCATATAGTCTTGTCATACATCTCCATTTCTTTCTTCTTCAAACTGTACAGCTGTACAAACTAGGTAAATATATAGAAGTAAGAACAGTTTATAGGAATGTGGCTAAAACTGGAGATAAAACCATCCCATCTGAGTGGAACCACTCTGACCACGGAGCCTTGTCTCTACACTTGGAGATGGGTGAACCTTAGACACTTGGTGAGATGCCACAAGCCCATGCAAGCAAGACTTGGACTGAGCTTCAGCCATGTGCCACTTATGAAAATTCTCATATTGTGCTTCAGATGAAAATGCCTGAGTGGCCTCCAGTAAGTGAGTCATATGTAACACTATAAAGGAAGGCAAAAAGAGACAGATAAAACTGTCTCTGCCAGTCTTGCCCCAGGACCAGAAAACGTCCTTCATATTTTCAATGGAGAACATGTTACATAAGTAAAATCCTGAATAATTATCAGATTTTGAAAAATGCAGTTTAGGAGTAATCGGTGAAGGAAAAATACTCTTAGAAGGAGGCTGTGCAGAGGTCAGCACTAAATTCACCACTATTTAATATTCAGCAGTGAATACTAAATTCCCGCTCCTGACATTTACAAGTGTCTTGGAGAAGTCTTCTGCCAGACCGAAGAAGAGGCAGACCTTCAAAGCGATCAGGAATACCAGGCAATAGATTCCATTTAAATGAAATGCATTTTAATATGAAAAGAAAACAAATTATGTATCTAGAGACACAGAGCAACATAAACACAATGGGGGGAAAGGAAAGCAGTGACTCTGAAAACAGAGATTAGAGCAGGCATTTAGTCAGTGTGAGGGTCTCTACAGTGGCACAGAAGTTAATATGCACCTTGGATGTGTGGGAAAAAGACTTTACAGAAGCTGCAAGGTAATTTTCTATGTGAGTACAACAGTCAATGTGAAAATTGTTTCTATTTCATACCTTTTAAAAGGATACTAGAAATTGCAGAGTATGAAGTCGAAAGCGATACTAATTACTCAAGGGTAAGAGAAAAAGCTATATAATGAGACACTTGTAGATCAAGTTGCTCTTTATACTAGAGCAGACTGAGAAGTGACGATCAGTGTATAAATGCTACATGGTTAAGAACAAATGAATACAAAAGAGCCACTTAATTTAGCAGAGGAAAACTCAGCAAGAACTAATAGGAGGAAACTCAATGAAACAAACTCAAATTAAGTGGGCATTTATTATTATATTTGTTTAGCTCTTATTAAACACTTGAGAAGTGAACACAAAGGCAAGGAAAGAACATCTTCAAACTAAGAACAGCTGTATTTTGGGGTGATAGTTTTTAGCCAACTGTAAGCTAGTCTGCTTAATACAGATGAAATACAAATACAGGCTACAGCCAAAGATTCTTTCTGTCCAGTAGTTTGTTTTAAGAATTGTGTTATAATAATTTCAGCAGTGGGGAAAGATTATTTCACTCCTTTGACAATGTCCTGAAACATGTTACCTGCACATCTTTTTCAAGTGCACGGCTACATCTAGTTACGAATTATTCTCATCTGATTGTGTTTTGCGTTTTTTTTCTTCTTAATGTTAATTGAACTGGTATCAGGCTTTCTTATGACCACATGGAGTACGCTGACCATCCTCTGAGTCACACTCTTCCTGATTCAGTAGTGTATAGAAGAGGATCACAGTTTCCCTCCTATTGTAGCTGTATTTTACAAAATAATGAAAGTAAACGTGGAAGATGCTGGAAAAAAAAAGATGTTAATTTTTTTTGTAACAAATGGAAAAGAAATCCAGAGAGACTCGTTCCTTGAGATTTGAGAGAGATGCAGAGCTGCATGAAAGCTGCTATTAGCTCTCTGTTTCTAAAAAATAGCATAAACATTAGTTCTTTAATGTGAAAGATCTAGGGGACTGCAGATTTTTGTATTGTGGGGTGACTGTCCGACTTCTGTGCCCAGAGGCAAATTATCTGTTAACAGTTAAGCAGAGTTGCATTTGGTCTTAGAGATGGGGGAATTTTAAAGCCTGTAAATATAACGAGATAAAGCTCAGTTACTCAGCCTTCTTTCTCTCCTTTAAGTGTTGTCATATGCAATACATTATTTATCTGTCTTTACATTAGCAAGTCCAGCACACCACCATATCCATCATTCTGACTTCAACAGTCTCTGCTTGGTTTTTTTGTCTGTTTGTTTTCCTCTGGTTCTAGCTGCCTCTGGTTTAAGCATCTGTTTGGACAGCTTCAGATCTCCAGTAGTTAAACATCCTGTGTCTTGTCTTCAGCTGGCACATTTCATGTCTTTCCAAAAGACACACATCATGTGCTACTTAAAACTTTTGTTGAGCTCGTTAGTTATTTAAGTGTAGCTTAATGGTATGCCAGATGCTTCCTAGTCGGAGAAATCCTTTGCTTGCACTCCCCCATCTGTGTGTGACTGTCTCCTTTTAAATCTACAGCAGACTTCGTCAGACAGATGAAATTGCTTCATGGCTCTGAAGAACTTGTGATTCAACATCCACTTTTGTCCAGTTTACACAGCTTAATTGCTGCTTTGCGCACGGCTCCCAGCCTCAGCCCAAAAGACATGCTGTACGGTGAGTAATGTGACACATTGGTGGGGCCCCTGAGAAAAGGTTGCTACGTGGATATCCTTCAAGGATCATAGGAGCTTTGGGGAAGATGGATGAAATACAGCTGCAAAGCAGCCTCTTCCAAGGGAGAGTCTTTTAGCTTTCAAGTACATGGACAATATCAGCTGTCATAGACTCTGATTTCACTGAACATTTCTTTGCCCTTGGTAACAATGCCACTGTTATACTCTAGATAATGCTATTTACAATGCATCCTCTTCCTTCAGCCCTTAACCAGTGTAGTGGCTTTCTCCATATGCTTTCCCAAACAGAGAGATAAATCTTGTCCTCATAGATTGATCTACTTAAGGAAATGCAGTGCCACTTCTTGCTTATTAAGATTCAGATCTCTTCTAGATTGCTGGCTTAAGCTCATTTCTTCTGTGTAAATTTCTGGGGGAATGAATGAGAAAAAGGAATGGGAGACAGAAAGGATATTTTAGACAGCAGCCTATTTTTAGGCTCAGCAACCTGTGAGATAATCTGAGGTCTTAACCCCACAGGTGTCCATGTCACATCACTATTTATGACCTTTCTGGCTTTACAAGCAAAAAGGGCAGGAATGTGCATGGAGATGAAGCCGACTATCTTCTTATGCCTAGATGTGGTACTCCAGTTGGTGGGCAGAGATACTGGGAAAGAATATTGTGAAAGTTGTGCATAGAGAGAGTGCCCCCATGCTACACATGATTTTTGAAGGGAAGGTGGGAAAAGGACTTTCAGACACCAGACTGGTTACTGCAGAGCCTTTCATCAGAACTGTAACCAATTCTGAAAAGTCTTCCCAAAAGCCTTCAGTGAGACTTTTGTTTTCTTCATATATAACAATAAAATGAATGTAAAAAGAGTTCATATGTAGAATTTCGTATTAAATTTTAAAGCTAAAGTAGTGCCAGGCTGTGTATGAAAGTAATTTCTTTAATTTTATTCGGTAGATAATTCTATCAGATACACCTTATATCTTCATCAAGTTTAGTGAACTCTAAACTTAAGTAGTAAATTGATGTGGTTGTACTTTTTAAATTATGAAATCAATTAATATTAGTTGTAATACCCAGTATAGCTCTGCTTTCTGTGTGTTGTTGAATAAAGCTGCCATTTTTAACCAGGAAACTCTTTAAGCTGACCATTTGTTTACATGGAAATTTGATCTACATTTGCCAACAAGTTTAATTATTTACAGAATGTGTTGCTGATAGAAAACATATCATCACCTGTGTGACCAGAGTCAGGAAGCATAATGTTGGTATGTAGTTTATATTTTGTTTCGGGGTTTTTTTGATGGATATTCTCTTTGTACTGCACCTTTATTTTTTCTCTGTCATTTAAAAACCCAGAGTCCACTGCCCACACTGACAGAGTGCTGTTCCTTGAGTTCTTTGGTCTCTATTTCAAAAGCACGATAGGATGATCTATAACTAAAAGCAGAGTGGACACCTCAGTTACCACAGACTCACAGAGTCTTTAAAGGTGGAGGAGGTCAGTTAATCAGCACGTAAATCCAGGGGAAACTATTCCAGGAGGACCAATACAGGCTGAACTCTGTAAAAAGGCTGGGTAAGACTTGTATGGCAGTGTGCCAAGTCTTGTGAGGAACAGTCCCCATCCACAGCTCTGGTATGTTACAAGGCAGAGCTCATAAAGCTCAGAGAGGAAGGTGGGAATAAAAAGGCACTCATCTCTAATAAAATGGCTTTTAAGCCCTCCTATCAATCCCTCCTCAGATGAAGGTATGCACATCAAGGAAAATTGAGAGTGAGTTTTGAATGATTCTGCGTTAAATTTTACTTCATTTCTCTACAGAAAAGTGCACTGTGGAAACCAGCTATATTAGCTGCATTGTGAGATTTGTAACACATGGCTTAGCTAAAAATGGTCCACCCTCTCAATTATCATAGAATGCCTTTGGTTGGAAGGGACCTCTAAAGGTCATCTAGTCCAACCCCCCTGCAGTAAGCGGGGACATCCTCAACTAGACCAAGTTGCTCAGAGCCTTGAATGTCTCCAGGGGTGGAGACTCCACCACCTCTCTGGCCAATTTGTTCCAGTGTTTCACCATCCTCATAGTAAAGAACTTCTTCCTAATGTCCAATCTAAATCTACCTTCTCTAGTTTAAAACTTTTGCCCTTCATCCTATCACTACAGGCCTTTGTAAACAGGCCCTCTCCAGCTTTCTTGTAAGCCCCTTTCAGGTACTGGAAGACTGCTGTAAGGTCTCCCTGAAGCCTTCTCTTCTCCAGGCTGAACAACCCCAATTCCCTCATCCTGTTGTTAAAGGAGAGGTATTCCAGTCCTCTAATCATTTTTGTGGTGCTCCTCTGGACCTGCTCCATCATGTCTGTGTCTTTCTTGTGCTGAGGGCTCCAGAACAGGATGCAGTACTCCAGGTGAGGTCTGACCAGAGCAGAGTGACAGAATCACCTCTCTTGATCTGCTGGCCACATTTCTTTTGATGCAGCCCAGGATGTCATTGGTCTTTTGGCCTGCAAGTGCATATTGTTGGCTCATATCCAGCTTCTTATCCACAAGAAATCACAAGTCCTTTTCCACAGGGCTGCTTTCTATCACCTCATCCCCTAGCCTGTATTGATAATAAGGACTGTTCCAACCTAGGTGCAAGACCCCGCACTTGGTCTTGTTGAACCTCGTGAGGTTTGCCTGGATCCGCTTCCTCAGCTTGTCCAGGTCCCTCTGGATGACATCCCATCCCTCTGGTCTATTGACAGCACCACTCATCTTGGTGCCATCTGTGAACTTGCTGATGGTGCACTCGATCCTGCTGTTGATATAATTGATGAAAATATTAAATAGTACTGGTCCCAGTATGAACCCCAGAGGGACACCATGTGTCGCCAGTCTCCATCTGGACTTCGAACTATTGACTGCTAGCCTCTGAATGTGATCATCCAGCCAATTCCTTTTCCACTGAACAGTCCACCCATCAAATCCAAATCTCTCCAACGTGTCAAGGAGGATGTTGTGGGGGACGGTGTCAAAGGCCTTCCAGAAGTCCTGATGGATGACATCCATGGCTCTTCCCTTGCCTACTGATGTAGATACTCCATTGTAGAAAGCCACTGGATTGGTCAGGGGGGACTTGGCCTTAGTGAATGTTAGTCCATGTGAAAAAAAAATTCCTCTCTAAGTATGAATGTGACTTTACAGAATGGAATCAGTGTCCTTTTGTCTTTTTCTCATGAGTTGTCTAAGTCTTGCATGGAGCAGACTGACTGCTCCCTCATGATTGAGAGTATCACTGCATTCTTCCATGACAGTGACACTTCTGCCTCTCTCCCAGGCTATAAGATCACAAGTTGCCATAACGCTGTTATGGTAGTTGCTTTGCTGGGCTGCTTGGGGTCTGTAGAACCCGGGGAGGAATGAGAGAGGTAGTGGGTAAGGGGAGGGACCTGTCTGCTTGCTTTCCCAGAAGGTGGAAGCTGTATAATCGTCCTTCTTGTGCTCTTCAAGTATTGGAATTTCTCATAGGTGATGGTTCCCTTCAAGAGCTCAGCTGGTCCTCCTGAGCAGCAGCTGTGCTGTGCCAGCACAAAACCAGCATGCTTTACTGGTTAGCACTTGACGGAGATGCAGAAAGGAAAAGTGAGAACACCTCGGTGCATCTCAAGCACCCTCTCCTCCCATTTCCTGGAAGAGAAAGGCCGTGCTGTGGTAACACCTATGTGCTAGTGGAGTGGAAGGAAAAGTAAGGCACGTAGGACAGATACTACTGTCACCGGCATTGTAGAAATCATGGTAATGTAAGATGTGGATGACTAAGTGCAGCATTATTATTGTTCTGCTACACTGTCTATTGTATCTCTATCAAAACACTGGGAACATCCACAGCAGAGTTTTGGTTTGGATCAGGGGTGCACTTTAAGGTGAAAGACTTTATCATCTCTGCCTCCTAGGCTTTGCTTCCTCTTGCCAAGTAATGTGACAGCACATGAGCTGAATTCCTGTCATCTGTCACTTAACTGGAAGATGCACTCCAGCAGCTAGTGGGTGATTAATTCACAGTAGTGGACTAGGGCAAATTAAAGTCTCACCAGAACATATATAATCTGAATTTTGAGTCCTTAGCACCAGCCATTTCCCACTTTATGTTCTCTCCTCATTGGGCTGCTCCACTTGCAGTTGTCAGGAGCTTGTATTAGAAATTAACTGTGTTTGCCCAGTTTTCTTCAGGGACCTGGTTTATGATTTACAGACCAGCTTTCTATTGTTTCTGTCTTGCTTTCTGTCTTTTTGTCTTCTGCTTACTACTTTGGCTAAGGGAGTCCAGTTTGGACAGGAAAGCTGAGCCTTATGAAATCCACAGTTAATGTGATTTGCTCTGGCCTTGCAAAATCTGTGCATACTTGCTGGTTTGATACACCTGGTATTTTATGCATCACTTTGCAATGATCATTTGGTTATAACAATTGAGCTGAGGATCACCTCCATCAATATTCATAATAATATTCTATTACATTTTTACAAATGAGATGAGAGATAAAACAGCCTTACTCTTGTATTAGCACTGTGCAGATGTCCTCTTAAAGTTCTAAATTGTGCAATGCAGCCTAATAAATGTTAACTATCTACAAATGCATGTCAAGGAAGCAGAATGCACTTGTTTCAGCTGACAGGATTTTCAAAACAGGAGGAAAAATCCCTTATGTGAAGGTGTGGAAAATCAGTTTTCTGAAGTGTTATAATCATTCAGTAGAAGAATTGGGAAGGATGAATTAATTGAATCCTCCACAGAAGCACATCTTAGTCTTTATCTACTCTGTTATAAAATTTAGCATAGGAATGAGAAATAGTTACAGACCAATCAACACAGATATAACATAAACACATGCTATAGGTTTCCTCTGACGCCTCCTATAGCCACCATTACAATGTTCTCTAAATCCTGTCAAGATGCCTCAAGAGTGGTTTGAAATTATAAAACTTTCCCATCACAAGCAAAATGCTCATTTGTATTGCCCAATAAAATTAACCAAAATGCAAATTTCACATTCTAATGGTTTTTGATGTAGGTTCCTTATTCATTTTATCTGTTAGATAGTCATTGAACAACATGTGATGTTCACTATGGAATGACTAAAACATTTTACAAATATTTTCTTCTGGTACTACCAGGGAGCACTAGGATTTTCTACGCTCTGAAACATGAAATCTGTGGATGCTTCATGAACTTTGAGATCCTGTCTTTGGCTGTGTAGTAATTATACTGATGTCAAAATGCTATGTCTAATGCTGAAGTCATTAAAAAGCAAGAATATTTCATTCAGTAAAAGCACACATTCCTAGGTAATAAATTGCCTTTTGAAAAGAAATGCCCATCAAACTCGGAAAGTTGTCCATTATTCTGTGATCTTCAAGAAAGTGATTGATAAATATTTTTAGCTTCACTTCTTAATGATGTGAACCACTTATTGAACTCATTTGCAATTGGTTGCTTCCCATTAAGTTTTGTAGAAGTGTGGAACCTGATTAGGATCTTGCTTTACTTGCATGACTCCAAATAGGTAGCCAAATCAAAGGTTTATGCAGGACTAAACTTGGCCATTTGGCACTTTAAATTTCTCACATTTTGTTTAAAGAACTTAGCATATTTTCCCTACATCATGCAACAGTGGGGATATTGAGTAGATAAAATTTCTTCCTCTTCACTGTGAACAAGGAACTTAGAGCTAATAAGGCCCATAAAAGAAAGTCAGAAGGATATGGGGAAGTTTGAGAAACATGGGGTTTTTAGTTAGAATCAAAGCTAAGGTAGAAACTTTCTTCTTCCTAAACCATGACAAGAAGTTCCATGAAGATGATATTCAGGTTGGTTACTTTAAAAGTCAGAAAAGAAGAGTACACTGGATAAGATTTGGTTTGAAGTTTTGCACCAGAGCTGTTAGGAGGACTCGTAGTGTCAAACCTGGTTTCTCAGACAGACACTGGTATAAGTCCCTAGCTGTTGTAAGGATTTCCACAGCAATTTGTGGGTGAGGGTCTCATTGTTTTTGGTGGTGGAAGACAGTGGGAGAATACAGAGAAAGAAGATAATCTAGGTAAAGTGTCTCTGGGAAACTGATTTTCATGGCGCACCTTGGTGGTGGGAAATGAGCCCGTTTACCTAATGGTCTTTCACCCTAGCTTGAGGCTGCCTCAGCACTGAACCAAAAGGAGAGTAAGGGAGGCCCTAAGATCCCAGACAGACAATTGTGCCTCAGACTACACATGCTGCTGCCCCTATCCCCCTACTCTGAGCCTCAACAAGTGGCAAAAGGAACATGCTGTATGTATCTCATGGAAATGCCAGAGGATTGAGCTTGAGCAGCTGGTGGGGACAAGTGAAATCATGACAGTGAGCTCTGATCTGCTGCTATAACTGAAAAGCAGACATGGCTCCAGAAGAATGGGGCAGGAGCAGCCTTATCTACTTCTGCAGCTGACTCCAAGTAGCTTCATCTGGGGAAGCCCCACATGTTTATTTGTGACCAGAATAGGAGCATTTTATTAATAAGCCTTTAAAAGCATTTCTTGCCACTTTTCCCATTTCATCCCCTAAAATGATTCTGTATTCATTGACATGCATCTACTTTCAGAAGGCTTTCACCGTTGAATGACTATGTTCCACTTCATTCAAAGATTAATACCAGCACAGTTACTAATTGCAAATGTATAGCCTTTTGCCAAGGTGGGAAGAGTGTAACTTCTCATAAACATTAGCTCCTGGTGAAACGCCATGTCCAGGGGCTCAGCTGTGAAGCTGTGCTTTTAATTAATTTTCAGATCTTCCATCCGTTCTTAGAGATAGCTCAAGAATTTGCAAACACTCATTTAATCTCTGTGGTCTGAATCCTCCTTTCATTCTCCCAGTGACTGCGGTGATGGCTTGTTTGCATGGTGACTGCATACTTGTGCCCATTGCCACAGAAGTATTAAAGGCTTTTGGAGACACTAAAGGCCCTTTCTACAAAATCTGTGGTCACAGAAACCCACCACCTAGCTGGAGGATTTGACTGCAGACTCCCAGCCTGAGAAGCTGCAGTAAGGAATAAGGTTTAGAAAAAACACCATCTAGAGAAGTTCATGCTGTAAGCATCTGTCAGCCTCTACAGTTAGCTATTCCAGTGTTTATCTTCCTGCTAGAAATTGCTACAGTAAATAAAATCCTGTCTACTGTCAGATCATTTTATTTTCCAGCCCCAGGATTTCCTTTTTCTCAGAAGTACTGTCATCTGTTGCAATTCTTCCAGTTTTCCAAGACTGATTATACTAAAAATGATTTATAGGCATTAATGAATTGGAGAACCCTCCAGCTAAGCAATTTTAGGCTTTGTGGGGGGTGCAGGTAAGTTAACCAGACTTGTTGATCATTTATGTCCACATTTAATCTCGGAAGATGTGACATTTTAAAACTTTTTTGCAATGTTTTATATTACATAGAATAGATGCATTCTCATTTTATAATTCTCATTATAAAATGTAAATATCTACTGAACATTTAAACTTTTCTCTGGTGTTATTTATTATTTATGTCTATATCTTGAAATGTATTTAATCCTTGGTCAGGCACTTCTTGTTCTTATTAAAAATTTCATCTTATTATCATTAATTATTTTCCCTGTTGAGAGTTTTTGAACTGCTGTGCAAGTTACTCACACTTCTTAGCTACTTCAACTTTTCCTTTCTTTATTCTTTTCCTCTATATTCTTGTAATTAGGTCTCCTTTTCAGTAGGATTCTTTTGCTGGGAACACTTGATTTTTCTTGGGGTTTTTTCCTCATATATGTAAAATGCTGAGTTTTGGAGCTTTCCAGTGGTGTATGAGCAATTCCAAGTTTATAGCTGCTGAAACTTTTTAGTACTTCTGTTAGCAACCATTTTAGTTGAGGAAGAAATGGCTTTTTAAATGTTCCCCTAGGACATATACTATGGTGGATTTTGCATTCTGAGTACATAATGTGGATGTATGCTTACCGTGTTTTTCTTACAGGAGTGAAGACCAATTTTAGTTAATGCTTCCTTATTTTTTGTCCATTAAGGTGAAATTCAGTTTTGAATCATCTTACATAAGAAAAATGCCCTTTTATTAAAAAAAATAAATTCCTTTTTTCTTCTTTTTTTTTCAAATGCAAAAATTTAATTCTAATTTTTGGGATGTGCAGCAAAAGTCCTTCAGCTGAAAATTACTTGTTCATTCTGCACATTGCAATTGGAAGTTTAAGGAACAGTTTTAGTTTTCCAGGGCAATTTTCTCATCTGGTATAAAACTGCCCCATCTCTAAATTTATTTTAATCAGTTGCAACTTTAATCCTTGATCATTTTAGATTTATTAATCTGATTCCAATTAAGCAGAAACATGCTAATTATGGTGGGCCTCAGCTTGCAAAGTTGCCTTGGAAAATGAAGATACCATGTGCCAACTTAGTAATATGTATTGTTGGTTTATGTTTAAATGTGTGGTCTCTGTGGAAACACAGCATCTTAATGATAATGGTTTCTCTGACATATTTATAAATTGTAATCAAGCTATGAAAAATGCAACAAGGAAAGTCGTGTTGCCTGCTACACACAAAGTCAGGCAAACTCTAGCTCAGTTCTCTCTTCACTGTAGCGTGAGAAATCAGTATGTCAAGTCTTTGTGTAAACCTTGGGTGGGCCTGAATTATTATTTTGTTTACATATTCACAGATGAGACTCATCACAATTGGTATTATATTCCCCTAAAATTAAATCATGGAAAAAAATAAGGGGTATGGGCTTGAAAATTAATTTACATTTGCTGATATTCTGGTCATACTCAGATGTTGCTAGAGAAAAGGTCCCTTTAGCCTGATCCTGGTCTGAAATGCAGGTCTATATCTCATAGACACCTCTGTGGCACCAGTCTCAGCTGCTTTCAGCATGCCACAGCTCTCTAAGCCTTGATAGCAGGCAGAAGTTAAGGATAGGCTACTACTTAGTACTTCTCTGCCTTTCTCTGTGTGTCTCTTTCCAGCCTAACCCACTTGATTTGCACTTCTAAACATCTCAGAATGAAGCCTAACAGTCATAATGGCCCCTTACTTTCTTCAAAATAATAGATTCAAATAAATTAGGGTTGCAAACAAACCCATCAGGGTGTCAGCAGTCCCAGATGAATTTGGACGTCCCAGAAGTTGTAATGTTCCCTTGACCCGTTTCAAAAAACCAGGGGGAAGGCTCGTAGCATGGCACGCCAAAGGGCAGCAGGGGGGAGATTGCATAACTCATTCCCTGGCACACAACAGAGCTTGGAAACAGCAAAATAAACCTTCCTTACTGTGGCAGACCATTAAAAGTAATGAAGATGCTGTAACAGGTAAAAGAACAAGACCCTTCCCTCTCATTCTGTAACATGTGTGAGTCCTTCATTTTAATCTTCCCATCATTCCAGCAATTTTTAGTTAATTCTAATCAGATTTTTATCTCATATGTGAGCATAGCTAGCCCCTTTTATTGTTGCCTGGCCTCAGGCCTACATCTACATAGGTGTACATATATATGTGTAAATATATAATATATATACAGGCATGTATATATGTGTACTTATACATATATTAGAAAAATGTGTTCCTTTGTGCTTAGAGTTACTGCAGATGGAATGTTGTGAGTCTGACATATGTTTTGTGTGGCTGGACTGGTGCTGCTGTATCTTCATCTTTTCCTTTTTTGAATGAAGTTAGACAAATTCTCCTGGGACTAGACAGTTGTATGTCATTTATAGTTCCCAAATCAGTGCAGACTCCTTATCACCTCCCTAGATTTGTGTAAATTGTTCTTATATGTTAGGTAAATGTTTATCATCTGCGGCAGGAGTGGACACCAGTTCTGCTTTCCTCCTTCTTGTTGCAGTCAGATCCTCACAGCCTTCTGACATGTCAGGGTGTGCGTGAGGTCATTTTGCCCTGTGTAAGGCCAAGTAAATGAAGTCATTCTCATTTGTGTTTTAGGGAAGGGTAGTGATACCTGTATATATCTGTACATATCTGTGATATCCTTGTTTGCAAGGTCAAAGAGAAGGTTGAAATAAAAGCACAGTATGGGTAACCTTTGGTTGCTTTCCCGGTCCCTCTTGCGGAAGGAAAATACAGCCTCTCTTTGGTCATCTGCCAAGCCAAGAGATAAAGAAGGAGGTGTTCATCTTGTGAGAAAGTAGAGTAATGGAATGCATTCAGCTGAGTTCAATCACTCACCACTGAGGGAGTATTTTTTTCTCAGAGCTGTCAGCAGAAAGCAAGAGTGTTACACTCAGTTTGCAGGCAGTAGGCCTGTAGCCTCAATTATCCAACATTTTTGACGGAGTTGTGCCAAGATTCTGCATCTCAGTTTGTATAGCCATGACCAACCTTCCTATCTGTGCTGCTCTGTGATTTTGACTCTTGGTCTCCTTTAAAATTTGGGTTTGTTTTAGGGCATCATGTGCAAGAAAGATGACAGCTGAATTAATGTCTGTCATTAAAGCCTGGGAAGGTGAATAGTTTGTTGATGTCATCAGGGTTTTCTATTTTTCGACAGTGTGAAAGGAAACTCAGATCATTATGCTCCTACACTACAAATGGATGGACAGACAAGGGGCTTTTCAGCTGACATCTAATATGCTAAGTAATGAGATTATTCCCCTCGTTTTGCTTATTTCATATAATGAATTATAAGTAGATGAATCAGTGAGGTAAAATGTGTAACAAAGGTATAACAAATAGATTACAAACTTTATAATTCTGAGTGGATGTCCTGACATGGAGAAGCAGCATGTGCTGGTATGCAGTCACTTTTGATTGCACCTTGATGTTTAAACAGTTTGTACTAAAAACCAATTTCCTAGATGTTCCTAGGATGGCAGGATCTTTTCAGGGCTCAAAAATCCTTGGATAAAGTTTTTAGAACTAAATTGGGTATATTTCATTTTTTCAAGGAATAAATGTTTGTTACAAACTCTAATCTTCATAGTTAACTCCTGAACTCTGAAACACTGCTCTGGCTTACAGGACCTGCTCTCAGATGGCAAAGAGGACAGGCAAGTGTCATGAAAACCAACCTCTCAGTCACTGACTGTAACGATGAGGCAACAGCAGAGGTAAGTTTTATTGCACTCATATTAATAAAGCACCTGGCCTTTTATTTATTCTGTGAGTGGTGGGGAGGAAAAGTAACAGTCTTTTTATTTTTTCTGTTGTGTAGTCCATGAGCCAGTGATATTCTGTGATATGGATCCATAGCCATGGATTAGCAAAGCCCTATTTATTTGTTTGTAAATGGTATCTTCCCAAAGCACTATCAGATTGATTCTTCCAAGTTGTAGATCTTCTCTTCTACTTTCTTGTTCTCTTATGTTGTTCTCTAACAGGATGTCTAACAACTCTGTTAATAAGGCCCTCCAGTGACTCTTTTTAGGTGTATATATAAAATAATAATAAAAAGTATAATATCATAAAAATAAGTCACTTCATATGCAGTATATATTTTGTTCTTACATGAAAAAGAATGTTAGAATAGCTTGTGGTCAAATTATGTAATTTTTTTACTTGAGATTTTGGATTTCAAAGGAATCTCTTTTTTTAAAAAAAAAATAAAATCAATAGTATAACTATTGTCATTAAAAATAAATATTTGCCTGATAGCAAACCAGAGTGCTAAGCATTTTGAAGTTTCCAATATGTCTCTGCTGGACAAGTTCTATTACAGTTAGCTTCCTGTATTCTTAAGATTTAATTTAATGCAGCCTTTCCTTCTTGTGTTCACTTTCTATGAATAACTCCTGAAGGATACAAAAAAAAATGACCCAGCAAAATAATACTTGCAGCTAAGGAGGACTTAGAGCATGTAAAAAATTTAAATGGGGAAGTGGTAGCTCACTGGTAGCTCTAATGCTTTGAATTATGAAAATATTATCGACTGTCTTGAAGATATATTTTATCACAGTGATGTCACAATTTGTTATGAGGTATTTGTATTATTTTTCAGGTAGCAAGTTGGAATTCTCCCATATAAGAAAGGATACTGTCCATCAAAACAACAGTTACGGAATTATATATTACTCTCTTATTTTCTGTTTCTGTTTTATTTATAAATGTTCACTTGTTTTGAGGGATCAGAAATACAGCAAAAGTTCATGAGGGCTATAGTGAAGCTATTAATGCTGTTAGTGAAGTTATATGGGCTAATTATTTATAACTGATTATTGGAAAAATAAGTACAGGTGTTCTGAAAAAAGTGTGTAGAGTTTACAAGCTGACTAATTTTGCAGTGCCACTAGACTTTTGAATTTATTTTTACTCTATTACCTGTTTTCATTTTTGCTGTTCCTATTAGGTCAGTAAAGAGGGGAACTTCTAGCCTATCAGGGTAGTCCTACTGGAAAAGTACCTGGGAGCAGTGATCATTCACATCACAGCTCTCTTTGCCATTGACAAGGGGTGATAATCTGTTTGTGCTCCATATCTTGGGCACCTTGTCCTCAGATAGCATTGCCTTAGAATCATAGAATAGATTGGGTTGGAAAAGACCTCCCAGATCATCAAGTCCAGCCCCTGATCCTACTCCAATTACTACATCATGGCACTAAGGGCCATGTCCAATCTCTTTTTAAAAACCTCCAGGGATGGTGAATCCACCACCTCTCTGGGCAG